>JBBYHO010318424.1:0-11681 GCA_038382025.1 Adansonia gregorii | reverse complement strand
ACAAATTAATATAGTTTAAGTTATTTGTTATATCAAACTGAAATTAATTCAAAGCTAACAATCTCCTGATTTTTTATATAACAAAACTTAAGATAAATTTGCTTGTTAATGACTCCCCCTAAGTTTTTGAGATTAAAAAAAAACTCCCCTTCAATAAAGCAATGGTTTTCAAAAGTTTTAATTTGAGCAAATAGGGTCCTTTAAAGCTACAACATTTCAAATTGATAATATTACCCAACATTTTCAGAAGTCAAGCTAAATAATGTAAAAATGTTAAATATCAACGTATTATTTGGTTCTAACACGACAATATAATCATAATCAAATGCATAATAATATCATGGAAGACATATTTTGCATTATGCATAATAATATCAAGGAAGACATATTTAGCAATGCAAAACACATTTGGCAAATTTGTGATATTTTTTCCCCTTTTTATTATATCAAAACACAAGAAAGATAAATTCAAAGTAATGAAGAAAAAGCAAGAAAAAATTATGCATTAAGAATAAAAAGTTAAATAGAGTCAACAAAATAAGTAAAATAGTTCCAAACGAATCCTAAAAACTTAAATGGTATCCTAAAATTAGCCAAAGATGACAAAGTTTCATTGGTCAGAGGATCCGCAATGGGTAGAGAAGTAGGCAGAGCTGCATGAGGAAAGGTCATCGAGTAGCTATGGAATTACTCAGTTAACACCTGATAACTATGCTCGAGACCAGAAAGGCAAGCACCAATGAAATTGAATCGGTGATCCCAAGAGTTAAAGCATTGTTTTATGTGTCAAGACACCCCATGATAGAATCGTACATATGTTGAAGGTCTATAGGCACAGATGATAAGGTGGTGGGAGCCAAGGTTAGAGGAGGCACATCATGCTCCATATCATCATCATCATGGTCATCGGGAGTAGGAGCATTTGGTTGCTCAAATGGTGGAGGTGGTTATCAACGAGCGTTGGGAATGAAATCGACGCCTTGAATTTAACACTCAATGAACCCCATGGATCTACAACCTATATAACAGTAAGTAGATACCATACTCCCGGGGTCACAAGAAAGATCAAGACCTTGAGTGTTAAAGTCGTAGCTCAACTCCATACCGTAGAGGAGGCTATGACAACCACAAACACAAAGAACAAGGTTCGCAAAGATAAAATGAGCTAGATTTAGATGGTTCTCGATTTGAATCATATGGAGCCACTAATAGTCGAATCACTAATTAAGGTGTGTTTGGTGTTGTATGGATGGAGCACATGAGAAATAATAAGATGAAGTAAGTGATCAATTAAAAGCATAAGGGTGGCTTTGTTGTTTAGGGTGTGAAAGGCTGAGAGGGCTGAACCTTTATTGATTACACCTTCGTTCAAAAAATTAAAGGCGATCGCAATTGAAACCAGGTTGACTATGAGATCTTATCCCAGAAAATAAGATCGAATAGCTATGACATAGTCATGATCATTAATGATAAGTGAGGCATTGTTAAAAAATGCACGAACAAGATTCTCGTGAACTAGAACATTGAGAGAAAAAAATTTGGTCCATGCGAAGGTCTAAAAAATCTAAAAGCACCGAAGGAAGAGGAAGTCGATAACACGACATTAGTGGATAGGCATATGGGCATAGATGGTAGTGAACTGCTCACGAGCCCATGCATCATGAAAGCATAGGTCAAAGAATGATTGTGTTTGGGTCAAAGGCAGTTGACGAGGGTTAAAAGTGGAAGCACAAGCAACAGGTCCTTGATGACAGGCGATTTGTTAAGTTTTTGGAGGCATGGTAGTGTTTTAAGGTGGTTGGGGAATTTTATCAAGCAAATAGTGCCATGGTAGAGTTAGATGCTGGTTCAAATAAATGAAGGAGAGGATTGATGTTGGTGAAGCGTTTGAGGTGATTTGAAAGGTATCGAATGAAGTGGAAGTGGGTTCCAATAAGGTTCTGGTGAAGGTTGCCGAAAGTAGCAAGTCGAGTTGAAAAAGCTAGGTATGGTGCTAAGGAAGAGATGTTTGAGGAAAATGGTTGAGCACGTCGTGGGTGGTAAGGTTTTGTGGCAATATGGTATAGTTTATCGAATAAATTCATAACCAATCACAATAACTGAGTTGGAAAAGACTTAAGAATGAAAAAAATAACTTGAAAAGTTTTGAAAAAATTTGGATAAATTTTAAGGAATTTGAAAGGGGAATGGTTAGGGTTTGAGTGAGGAGAGTTTTCAAATTTTTATGGTTTTTGGGTGGTAATGGATTGAATTTCAGAGGGAAATAGTGAATTATCATGAAATTAACCTGTTTTACACCAAGGATTTTAAGAAAAATGAAAGTTAGAAGAAATGTGATGATTAAAGGTAGAGTGATTGAGAGAAGGCTAAATGAAATAATGAATAGTGCTTGATGAAAATGAACTCGCGTGCATGAGGATTTGCCTAAATCAACAGTGGGTTTTGATATAGAAAAGACGATATCAATACAAGGTATTGATACTTAAAGTTTAGTATCGATACAAAGAATAAATTTAGGTTTCTGTATCGATACAAGGAACTGGGTCTCGAGACATAAAACAAGTTGGGGCTATATCAATACAAGATAGAGAGTATATATACATGGTATCAATACATGGAGTCAGGTATCGATACAATGAACAATTCTGGGTTTTGTATCGATACCTTGAAATTGATCTCGATACTGAAAGAAAGTTTTTGCTGGTATCGATACGTATGGCCTAGTATTAGGTCATTTCCATTACGATTGTATCAATTTAAGCATATTTTTGACCCATTGCTCTTTGAAAAGCATTTGAAAATGCAACTTTGAACAAAACTTTTGACATCAAAATCATTTTACATGAACAATTCAAAATTTAACCAAAAAACAAAATCATCCAAGAATCAAAAGTCATACAATTACACATCATCAAACAAGTAGGTATCTAAGGCTAGCTTTTTCAATCGAGTATGATGTAAACAATATTAAGGCAAAGTATTATAATTTTATCAACTTATAAATTTAAGGTGCATTCATTAAGCCAATTTCTCTTCTAATTGTGCAAAATCTATCCTTATCAAGTCGCTTAGTGAAAATATGAGCTAGTTGATGTAAGGTATCAATGAATTCAAACACTATATTACCTTTTTGCACATGATCACCAATGAAGTGATCTCTAATCTCTATGTGATTAGTTCTAAAATGTTGAATTGGGTAAGACAAATGGCACTAGTATTATCATATTTAATTGGAATATGATCCATAGTAATGTCAAAATCCTCCATTTGTTATTTTATCCATAAAAGTTGGGCATAATAACTTTCTGCAAATATGTACTCTACTTTGATTGTGGATAAAGCAACACTATTTTGTTTCTTAGATAACCATGATATGAGCATATTTCTAAGAAATTAACAATATCGAAAGTGTTTTTCTTATCAATTTTACATCCACTAAAATTTACATCGGCATAAGCATGAAAGGGAAGAGATGATTCTTTTGGATACCATAAGCCTAGATTGGGAGTGTCTCTAAAATATCTAAAATTTTTTTCATGGTAACTAGATGTGACTCCATAGGTGATGATTGATATCTAGCACATAGGCATACACTAAACATTATGTCGGGTCTACTTGCGATAAGATATATCAATGAACCTATCATAGACCTATAAAGTTTAGAGTCGACACATTTACCTCCTTTATCCTTCTCAAGCTTTGTTAAAGTACTCATAGGTGTGGAATAAGGCTTTGCTTCATATATTTTGAACCTCTTAAGTAATTCCTTGGTATACTTTGCTTTATTGATGAAGATGCCATCTTTTGTTTGCTTGACCTGTAGTCCCAAAAAAAATGTTAATTCTCCCATCATGCTCATATTGAACTCATATTGAATTAACTTAGAAAAATCATAACAAAGAAATTAATTAGTAGCACCTAATATAATATCATCAACATAAACTTAATCACTAAAATGTCCTTATTTTTTACTTTTATAAAATGAGTTTTGTCAACATTGCTTCTATTAAAACCTTTTTCAATTAAAAATTTCGAAGGCCTTTCATACCATGCCCTAGGTGCTTACTTTAGATCATACAAGGCTTTTAAAAGTTTAAAGACATGATCGGGATAATCAAGATTTTCAAAACCTAAAGGTTGGTCAACATGAACTTCCTTATTAATAACACCATTTAGAAGGGCACTTTTGACATCCATTTGATACAACTTGAAATTGTTAAAACATGCAACGGCTAATAGTATTCTAATGGCTTCTAGTCTAGCTACAGGGTATAAGTCTCATCAAAATCAATTCCTTCTCATTGACTATATCTTTTTATTTCTAATAATGGTTCCATGCTGATCACGTTTGTTCCTCAAGACCTATTTAGTACATAGAATGGGATAATTACTAAGTCTTTCCACTAAATTTCGAACCTTTGCTCTTTTCAAATTGGTATAACTCCTCATGCATGGCCATGATCCAACTATCATCCTTTAAAGCCTCATCTAAATTCTTAGGTTCAATTTGTGAAAGAAAAGCTACATAATTGCATACATTTCTAAAAGATGATCTAGTTTTTATCCCTTGCTTAGGATCACCAATTATCTCATCTTCTTTGACATAAGTCAACTCTCTAGGATGATTTTTTTCTTTTTCTACTTGAGTTAGCTCATGTAGTTCTTCCTCTTTTGGAGCTTATTAATTTTGTATTGTTTGTCTTTACTTTTTATGTGATGCTTGTTCTTGGTAAATCTCTACATCATTATTATCAAGAGATACCTTCCTCAAAGTTGAGTTAGCTTTATCAAATATAACGTGTATTGACTCTTCAACAACCAAGGTTCACTTATTAAACACTCTACAAGCTTTGGAATTTGTTGAATAGCTAAGAAAAATTCTTTCATCACTTTTTGCATCAAATTTACCAAGATGATCCTTTCCATTATTTAGTATAAAACAGTTACATCTAAAAGGATGAAAATAGTTACTATTAGGTTTTCTTCCTTTAAAAAGTTCATATGGAGTTTTCTTTAGGATTGGCCTAACCATAGCTCTATTTATAATGTAACAAGAAGTGTTAATGGCTTTCGCCCAAAAGTACCTTAGAAAATTATTTTCACAAAGCATGGTTCTAGCTATTTCTTTCAAGGTTTTATTTTTTCTTTCAACAACTCCATTTTGTTAAGGAGTTCTAAGAGTCAAGAAATTATGGCTAATGCCATTTTCATTACAAAAATTGTAAAAACCAAGATTTTTAAATTCTTTTCCTTGATCACTTCTTACACTTGAAATAGAATAACCTTTTTCTTTTTGGATAATTTTATAAAAAATAATGAATTTTTCTAAAGCCTCATCTTTAGAGCTTAAGAAGAGAACCCAAACAAACTTCGAGTAATCATCTACAATAACAAATTGATATTATTTACCTCTTAAGCTTAATGTCCTATTAGGACCAAAGAGATCAATATGAATAAGTTGTAATACTCTAGTAGTGGAAACAATATTAATTTGTTTGAATAAAGCTTTCCTATGTTTCCCTTGAACACATGCATCACATATTCTATCATTATTAAATTTCACTTTTGGCAATCCAACAAGAAGGTTTTTTCTAGATAATTTGGAAATTACATTCATACTAGCATGTCCTAATCTTCTATGCCACAACCAAGACAAGTTATTATTATTAGCAACAAAGTAAACATTTTGAGAAGACAAGTCATCTAGATGCATAACATAGACATTTCCTTCTCTATGTCCTATAAAAATAATTTTATTTGACTTAACATCAATAACTTGACAATTCATTGATTCAAAAAAAACTTTCATGCCTTTATCACGTAATTGACTAATACTAAGGAGATTATGTTTAAAACGTTTGACAGATAGAACATTTTCAATGTTGGATGAAGAATTGTTACCTATGATTCCAATACCTTTAATTTGTCATTCTGAGTTATCACCAAAGGTAACACTTCCTCTATCCTTAGGCCTTAATTCCATGAAGTGATTTTTGTCATCAATCATGTGTCTTAAGCATCCACTATCAAGGTACCAAGAATTCTCTCTTGTTGAATTTGCCTTGAAGCAATGCTCTTCCTCCTATAACTATACAATCATGTTTTTTTTTTAGTTACCCAAATTTTCTTGGGTCTTCAAGTATTAGTGTTCATAATTCTTATGCCTTTTGGAATCCATTTTATTTTGATAGCCTCATCTTGAGATGTGATAACACCCTTAGGGACCCATACCCTTCTAATAAGCTTGCCTCTATAAGTAATAGTCTTTAAAGAATAAGTATGAAATGTATGACCAAATTTATGGCAATGAGTTCATATGCTAGATGCATTAAATAATTTTGTTTTGTGTGCAAAAAAATCTTGAAGTGAGTTTCTTTTACAATTCTATTATAGCCCAAATCATCTATATCAAAGAATGCTCTTTGTGTTTTTAGCATATTATTCAATTTTTGTTATGCCAAATAAAACCCTGTGAATGAGTTACGCAAGCTTATGTTTTTCTTGGTTAGATCATCAATGGTAACTTGTAACTTATCTACTTTTTTCTTAAGATCATCATTTTTCATGCTTAACATTTCATTTTCATAAGTTTAGAAATCATTTTTTTATATTTTAAATTCATGGCATTAAATTTTAATGCTAATTCATTAAATGCATCTTGTAATTCATCAAATGAGTAAAGATTAGCATTAGCAAATACCTTGGGCTTGTCATAAGCCATGAGACTTGGGTTAGCCACCTCCTCATTATCATTATCGAATGTGTCATTATCGCTCCATGTGGCCACCATAGCCTTTTTCTTTTGCTTCTTTGAGTTTGGCTTCTTCTACATTAGACATTCAAATTTAATGTGTTTCAGTTTCTTACACTCATAACAAATGATTTGTTCTTTCTTTTTCTTGCTTGAATCTCCCTTTATTATTTCTTTTCTACAAGGTCTTCTTGCTTTGTTCATTCTCATGAATTTGTTGAATCTTTTTGCAAACATGGCCATTTATTCATCTTCCTCAACCTTCCCCTCATCATTATCATCACTAAGAGTGGTTGTTTTGAAGGTAACACTTGCCTTCTTTGGTGGCTCTTGACCATGCTTGATCTTCATCTCATAGGTTAGAAGAGAACCTATGAGTTCACCTAAGAAAAATGTGTTGGGATCCTTGGATTCTTTAATTGCTGTCACTTTTGCTTCCCAAGACTTGGGAAGACCATCAAATAGCTTTTTCACCATCTTTTTATTTGGATAGGTCTTTCCAAGTACCTTCAACCCATTGATAATATCTGTGAACCTATCCGATATTTCTTTGATAGTTTCATCTGCCTTTATCTTGAACAATTCATAGTCAAGTGTCTGCATGCTTATTTTAGATTCCTTGACTTGATTTGTTCTTTCATGTGTGGTTGCTAACTTGTCCCACACTTGCTTGGCATTATCACATAGTGAGACTCTATTGTACGCACTTGGACCAAGAGCATAAAATAATGTGTGCATGGCTTTAGCATTTATTTGTGCCATTTTAGGGTCTTGTTTATCCTATTCATCTTCTTCTTTTGGCACAATACAATCTCTAACTCTCTTCTTAGGGATAAGCAGTCCATTAACAATGATCTTCGATACTTTATAGTCATTTACTTGGATAAAGAGCCTCAACCTTGTCTTTCAATATGAGTAGTTCTTACCATTGAAGAGTGGAGGTCTCATGATGGAATGGCCTTCAAGTCCCATAGCATTTACATTTATCTCAAATGCCATGAGACAAACTTCATCTTGGCTTTTTAACTCTTGCAAGCTTCTTGAAGCTTTAAGCATTATGTTTGCATTCTCCATTTTTAAGCTATTAAGGATCTTTAACCAACAATAAAGACCAAAGCTTTGATGCCAAATATTAGCTCAAGGAAAAGATTAAACCAAAAGAGGGGTGTATTGGTTCTACAATAACTTGATAAATTTGAAATAAATTGACAATAAAAAGGAGTTAAGGGTAAGAAAAATAAACAATTAATAAATAGAGGTTTGATCCTTGAATTCGATGCCTATATCCTCTTTTCTTAGTACTTTCTTACCAAGGTGATTCTCACAATTCACTAATGCAATTGTTTACCTTTAAGGATAAGGTATAACCTTACATCTCTATCTTTTAAGGCTTAGATAGAATCTTTCAATCCCTTTAAAAATTCTACCCCAAATTCGCAAATGTTTTCACTCACTTTCACACAACCCTTTTTATGATATGAATGAAGTATTTGAAAATAAAATGAACCTCTAGTAGGTAAGTGTTTGCTGGAATTTAAGTACAAGATGAATGAGATTCAAATAGAATTGAAAAAGTATAAATTTAAAGCAAGAAAAATGAAGAATTTGAAGAATTTTAGCTTTTGTTATTCAATGCTTGATTGATCTCTTTATCTATTGCTTCCTCAGTTGTTGTGAACCTCTATTTATAGCTTGAAATTGATTTACAGACGTTGGACATTTAATGTGATGGTTGGAGAGTCGTTGTAGCCTTCATAAATGCTTGTTTCTGTTCAGACCCACCTATTATATCGATATGATACCAATGGTATCGATACAAGACTTAAAAAGTGACCATTACAGCCTATTATATCAATACAAAGGCTGAGTATCGATACCTACCAAGCTGTACCGATAAAGACACACCTATATTGATACATTCGAGGGTTTCAGCCAAACCTTGGCTACGACCAAGCATTGTATCGATATATATAGGTTTGCTATCGATACTTATTGCAATCTATCGATACATGCTGAAAAGTATCAATACAAATGAGGGTTTTAATTTATGCATTGTGTCAATACATACCTTCAAAATCCTTTGGAAATTGATTTTTCTTGGCTTGATATTGACCCAAACATATCTCAAAAATATTCTGAGTATAAATATACATTTTGAAATATATATTTTACAAACTTAGTATGATTTAAAAAAGGTTGTTCTTTCGACAGAACGATTCCCATTTCAGTCGATTTTTTTCAATTCAATGATTGACCAAAAGAAAGTTCTATTTTAATAAATAATAAAATAAATTGCATGAACTTACCTCAATCAAATACTGATATTGATTTTTTATTTTTATGCAATGATTTGGTATAATGAATTCGTCTATTTAGATTTGAGATAATGATAAATAAAAGGAAGAAATGAATTTACAAAAAAATGATATTAAAAAAAAGATCAGGAAAAAAAAGGGGTAGAATTAGGCATATCGAACTTTTTAACAATGTTTTTCAATTTTAACACAAATACAAGTTGAGTACAAATTAATTTAGCTTAAGTTGTTTGTTATATCAAAACCGAAATTAATTCAAAGCTAACAATTACATAAAAATATTATCTATACTCTAATAATTTATGTAAATTATAATTTTTATCTGTAATTTCTATAATTTTTAGTCGTAATTCTTGCGAACTAATAAAATAAATCTAAATTTTATTATAAAATTATTTTTTATTAATATACTATATTTATTACTATTAATAAAAAATATATTAATAAAATAAAAATATAATTTTTTCATTTCAAAAATTACTAAAAATTAATTTCATATATATAATATATTTCATAAAAATCAAGAATTATTTTGAATTATTTTTAAGTTTCTTAAAAGAAAATTTTACATAAATACATTACAGTTTCGGTAATGTTTTATGTAAATCTTTAATATTTGTACATAATCTGGTAATATTTATATGTAAAAAATTACACACAAACATTAACTTCGAAGATTCTTTACATATAAATATTACCTATAACATATATTATATACAAACACTACATTTACCCTAATGTTATTTATAATTTTTGTAATCTTTAGTTGTACTTCTTACCAACTAAAAAAATTTAAATTTTATCATAAAATTATTTTTTATCGATATAATATACTTACTACTAATATTACCAAATAAATTATTAAAATAAAAAATATGATAATCTTTTCACTTCTCAAATTGCTAAAAAAATTAATTTTCTATGTATATAATATATTTAATAAAAAGTAAAAAATAATTTTGAGAGAATTATAAGTAATTTTCTTAAATAAATGTCTTACATTGATATATTATAGATTTTGTAATATTTGTATGCAAATCTACAATGTTTGTATGTAAATTTTGTAATATTTATATGTAATTGTTATATACAAATATTACGTTTAAAGATTCTTTATACACATACATTATTTATAATGCATATTAAATATAAACATTACTTTTACCCTAATGTTATGTGTATTTCTTTTAATCTTTAGTTGTAATTCTTACTAATAAATAAAAAATATATATTTTATAATAAAAATAATTTTTTTGTAATATAATATAATTATTTCTTATATACCCAAATAAATTATTAAAAATAAATGTATCAAAATATTTTCCACTTAAAAATGACCAAAAAAATAATTTTCTACACATATAATGTGCTTAATAAAAAATAAAAATAATTTTGAAAAAATTATAACTTAAATGAATGTTTTACATAGGTACGTGTAGACACCTTTTTTTGTCCGAGTTAATTTTTAGTAATCTGGAACATTAATGTAAGAGGGGGCGACAAAAAAGTATTTTGAGGATGTTAATAAGGCTTAGGGATCATATCAAAGGTAAATGCAAAGATGTGGCATCAAAAGACATAGTCCAAGGTATCCGGGGACAAAATATATGAGAAAATTCACAATTTTACTTGAATGTATTGATACAATGCTCCAACGTGCCAAAAATTTGAAAAGTCCCCATTTGTATCGATATAACATATAGATGTATCGATACATAAGCCTCTGTATCGATATAGGACCTCATGTATCGATACTAGACCATGCCAGGACCAAAACATGCATTCTATAAAGGAATGTATCGATACATATCAACATGTATCGATACAGTGGTTCATAGTATCGATACAATGGTTCATAGTATCGATACGTTGATCATTGTATCGATACACCTAAGGCTTTTGGACCAAATGTATCGATACATGTAGGCCATTTTCAAGGTCTGGGCATTTTTAACTCATCCACTATTGATCCAAAACTCGATTTTAACTCGTTTCTTTGCATAAGAAAAGATTAAAACACATATCAGATTATGAATTTAGACTTTTGAATTAATCATAACATATTTTTGAAGTCTAAATTGGATAAAAAAGGGTCAACATCACATGATCACCCTACTCTTTAGCTTGTTAACCAATATCACCATCAGCCACCCTATTTCCTGGAAAAGCATTTCAGTATTTAATCCAGCCACCCTATGCATATCACATTGGCAGCAAGTTGCTTCCTACAGCCACCTTATAGCCACTATGCTGACATCACCTTGTCCCCCTTAAGAAACGGCCAAAAAACCTCCAATTTGGCCCCAAAAGGCTGGTATAAATGGACCACTTCTATCTCAGCAGAAAAAGGTTAGATTCCAGCTCATTTACACCTCCAAAACACATTCATACACTAAAAAAAATAAAATCTCATAGCTCTTCACCCACTAACCAAAAACAGCCCAAAACACTTACTTTCATCCAGTAAACACTCCAAAAATCACCCTCATCCATACCAGAACCAAAACCTCATCATTTTTCTCTTTTTCTTGTTTATTAACAACAAGGAAAAGATGAAAATTCAAGCCATCTCTATTGCTCAAATCATTTGGCCAAGAAGTGAAGTTTTGTTGGTA
>JBBYHO010318423.1:38139-85705 GCA_038382025.1 Adansonia gregorii | reverse complement strand
TGAAAAACACGATTGTAGTGTCCATAATAAAAATAGTGGAGATTATTATAGTATCCAAGTTTGTCTTATTCCGCAGGAGAACATTAATTATGAGGAAAATGGTTTAAGGAAATGCTTTGCTTGCAAATCCAAAGCATCAATAACGCATATCCCAGCATGGAAAACACGATTGTAGTGGCCACAATAAAAAGAATGGAGATTATTATAAGTATCCAAGTTTGTCTCATTTCATGGATAAACTTTCATTATAAGGAAAATGATGGAAAAAAAATCTTTTCTTGCAAATCCAAAGCATTAATATCATATATCCCAATGAGGAGAACATGATTGGAGTTCCCATAACAAGGAGAATGGAGATTATTGCGAGTATTTGTCTCATTTCACGGGTTAACAATAATTTCAAGGAAAATGGTGGAAAGAAAAGCTTTTCTTACAAATCCAAAGCATCAATATCGTGCATCTCAATGCAGAGAACATGATTATCTTGCCAATAACAAAAAGAATAGAGATTATTATGAGTATCCAACTTTGTCTCATTTCACAGATGAACTTTGATTATAAGGAAAATGGCAAAAAGAAAAGCTTTTCTTGCAATTCAATGCATCAGTATCGTGTATCCGAATATGGAGAACATGATTGTTGTGCTAATAACAAAAAGATCAAAGATTATTACCTATATCAACGTTTGTTTTATTTCAACGATGAACTTTGATTATAAGGAAAATGTTGGAAAGAAAAGCTCTTCTTGCAAATCCAAAGCATTAATATCGCATATCGTAACGAGGAGAACAAGACTGTAGAGCCCATAACAAAAAGAATGAAGATCATTATGGGTATCCAAGTTTGTTTCATTTCACAGATAAATTTTGATTATAGGGAAAATGGTGGAAAGAAAGGCTTTTCATGTAACTCTAAATCATCAATATCGTGTATCCAAATGAGGAGAACATAATTGTAGCGCCCATAAAAAAAGAAAGGAGATTGTTATAAGCATCCAAATTTCCCTCACTTTACGATTAAAAATTAATTATAAGGAAAATGGTCACAAGCAAAGCTTTTCTAGCAAATTCAAAGCATCATGATCACTTATCCCAATGTAAGGAACATGATTGCAATGCTAATAACAAAAAGAATGGAGATTATTACGTGAATCCAAGTTTGTCACATTTCATGGGAAAACTTTGTTTGTAAGAAAAATAGTGGAATGGAATGCTTTTCTTGCAAATCCAATGCATCAAGATCGTGTATCCCAATGTGGAGAACATGACAGTAGTGCTAATAACAAAAGAATGGAGATTATAATGACTATCCATGTTTATCTTATTTCACAGATGAACTTTGATTATAAGGAAAATGGTGGAAAGAAAATCTTTTCTTGCAAATCCCAAGAATCAGTATGATGCATCCTACTGAGGAGAACATGATTGTAGTGCCCATAACACTTAGAATGGAGATTATTGTGAGAATCCAACTTTGTGTCCATTTCACGAGTGAATATTAATTACAAGGAAAATCGCAAAAAGAAAAACATTTCTTGCAAATCCAAAGCATCAATATCATGTATCTCAATGTGGAGAACATGATTGTTGTGCCAATAACCAAAAGAATAGAGATTATTATGAGTATCCAAGTTTGTCTCATTTCATGGATGAACTTTGATTATAAGGAAAATGGTGGAAAGAAAAGCTTTTCTTGCAATTCAAAGCATCAATATCATGTATTCCAATATGGAGAACATGATTGTTGTGCCAATAATGAAAAGAATAAAGATTATTATAAGTATCGGAGTTTGTCTCAATTTACAGATGAACCGTGATTATAAGGAAAATGGTGAAAAGAAAGGCTTTTCTTGCAAATCCAAAGCATCAATATCGTGTATCCAAATGAGTAGAACATGATTGTAGTGCCAATAACAAAAAGATCAAAGATTATTACGAGTATCTAGGTTTGTCTCATTTCATAGATAAACTTTGATTATAAGGAAAATGTTGGAAAGAAAGGTTATTCTTGCGAATCCAAAGCATCAATATCGTGTACTGCAATTCGGAGAACATGATTGTAGCGCCCATAACAAAAAAGATGAAGATTTTTACAAGAATCCAAGTTTATTTCACATCATGGATGAACTTTGATTATAAGGAAAATAGGGGAAAGAAAAGCTTTTCCTATATATCCAAAGCATCAGGATCGTGTATCGCAATGGGGAGAATATGATTGTAGTGCCGACAACAAAAAGGTTGAAGATTATTACAAAAATCCAAGTTTGTTTTAATTCATGGATAAACTTTAATTATAAGGAAAATAGTGGAAAGAAAAGTTTTTCTTGCAAATCCAAAGAATTAATATCGTGTATCCTAATGAGGAGAACATGATTGTAGTGCTTATAACAAAAAAAATGGAGATTAGTACCAAAATCCAAGTTTGTCTCATTTCGTGGATGAACTTCAATTATAAGGAAAATTGTGAAAAGAAAAGCTTTTATTGTGAATCCAAAGCATTTAGATTGTGTATCCTAATATGGGAAACATGATTGCAGTGCCAATAACAAAAAGAATAGAGACTATTACAACTCACCAAGTTTGTCTCATTTCATGATTAAACATTAATTATAAGAAAAATGGTGGAACGAAAAGCTTTTCTTGCAAATCTAAAGCATAAATATCGCATATCCCAATGAGGAGAACATGATTATTGAGCCCATAACAAAAAGAATGAAGATTATTATAAGAATCTTTTTTTGTCTCATTTCACGGATGAACTTTGACTATAAAGAAAAATGGTGGAAAGAAAAGTTTTTCTTGCAAATCCAAAGTATTAATATTGTGTATCCCAATTAGGAGAACATGATTGTAGTGCCAATAACAAAAGGAATGGAGATTATTACGAGTAGCAAAGTTTGTCTCATTTCATGAATGAACTTTGATTATAAGGAAAATTATGGAAAGAAAAGCTTTTCTTGCAATCCAAAGCTTTAATATCATGAATCCCAATGAGGGGAACATGATTGTAGTGCCTATAACAAAAAGAATTAAGTTTACTATGAGTATCCAAGCTTATCTCAATTCACGGATGAACTTTAATTAGAAGGAAAATGAACGAAAGAAAGGCTCTTCTTGTAAATCCAAAATATCAATATCGTGTATCCAAATGTAGAGAACATGATTGTAGTCCAAATAACAAAAAAATGAAGATTATTATGAGTATCCAAGTTTGTCTTATTTCACAAATGAACATTAACTATAAGGAAAATGGTCAAAAGCAAAGCTTTTCTTGCAAATCCAAAGCATCAAGATCACATATCCTAATGTGGTCAACATGATTGCTGTGTCAATAACAAAATGAACGGAGATTATTACGAGAATTTAAGTTTGTCTCATTTCATGAAAGAACATTGATTATAGGGACAATGGTGGAGAGCAAAGCTTTTCTTGCAAATCTAAAGCATCAATATGTGTATCCTACTAAGGAAAACATGATTGTTGTGCCAATAACAAAAGGAATGGAGATTATTATGAGTATCCAAGTTTGTCTCATTTCACAGACGAACTTTAATTATAAAGAAAATTGTAAAAAAAAGTTTTTCTTGCAAATACAATGCATCAAGGTTGTGTATCCCAATGTGGACCCACGGTTGTAGTGCCAATAATGAAACTAATGGAGATTATCACAAGTATCCAAGTTTGTCTAATTTCACATACAAACTTTGAATATAAGGAAAATGGTGGAAAGAAAAGCTTTCTTGCAAATCCAAAACATCAACTTTGGGTATCCTAATAAGCATAACATGATTGTAGCGACCATAACAAAAAGAACGGAGATTATTATGAGTAACCAAGTTTGTCTCATTTCACGGGCGAACATTAATTACAAGGAAAATGGTGGAAGGGAATGCTTCTCTTGCAAATCCAAAAAACCAATATCATGTATCCAAATAAGGGGAACACGATTGTAGTGCCTATAGCAAAAAGAATGGAGATTATTACAAGAAATCTAGTTTGTCTCATTTCACATATGAGCTTTAATTATAAGAAAAATGATGGAAAGAAAAGCTTTTCTTGCAAATCCAAAGCATCAATATTATGTATGGTAATAAGGAGAACATAACTCTAGCACCTATAACAAAAAGAATGGAGATTATTACGAGTATCCAAGTTTATCTAAATTCACAGATGAACTTTGATTATAAGGAAAATGGTGAAAAGAAAAGCTTTTCTTGCAAATCCAAAGCATCAATATCATGTATCCCAATGAGGAAAACATGATTGTAGTGCCATAACAAAAATAATGGAGATTGTTACGCTATCCAAGTTTGTCTTAATTCATGGATAAACTTTGATTATAAGGAAAATGGTGGAAAAAAAAGCATTTCTTGCAAATCCAAAGCATCAATATCATTTATCCCAATGATGAGAACATAATTGTGGTGCCAATAACAAAAAAAAATAGAGATTATTACAAGAAGCCAAGTTTATCTCATTTCACGAATGAACTTTGATTGTAAGGAAAATAGTGGAAAGAAAAGCTTTTATTGCAAATCCAAAGCATTAATATCGTGTATCCCCATGTGGAAAACATGATTGTAGTGCCAAAAACAAAAAGAGTAGAGATTATTATGAGTATCTAAGTTTGTCTCAATTCAAGGATAAACTTTGATTTTTAAGGAGAACGGTGGAAAGCAAAGCTTTTCTCGCAAATCCAAAGCATCACTATCGTGTATTTGAATTAGAAGAACATGATTGTAGTGCCCATAACCAAAAGAATAGAGATTATTATGAGTATCCAAGTTTGTCTCATTTCATGGATGAACTTTGATACTAGGGAAAATGGTGAAAGGAAAAGTGTTTCTCATAAATCCAAAGCATCAATATCATGCATCCCAATAAGGAGAACATGATTGTAATGCCCATAACAAAAAGAATAGAGATTGTTACGCTATACAAGTTTGTCCCAATTCACAGATGAACTTTGATTATAAGGAAAATGGTGGAAAGAAAAGCATTTCTTGCAAATCCAAAGCATCAATATCGTGTATCCAAATGATGAGAACATGATTATGGTGCCAATAACAAAAAAAAATAGAGATGATTACAAGTATCTAAGTTTGCCTCATTTTAGGAATAAACTTTCAATTTAAGGAAAATGCTAGAAAGAAAAGCTATCCTTGCAAATCCAAAGCATCAATATCATGTATCCCAATATGGGGAACATGATTGTAGTGCCAATAACAAAAAGAATAGGGACTATTACAAGTATCTATGTTTGTCTCATTTGACAGATGAACTTTGATTATAAGGAAAATGATAGAAAGAAAAGCTTTTCTAGAAAATACAAAGCATCAATATCATGTATCCCAATGAGGAGAACATGATTGTAGTGCCCATAACAAAAAAAATGGAGATTATTGGCTGTCCATGTTTGTCTCATCCCATAGATGAACATTAATTACAAGGAAAATGGTGGAAAGCAAAGCTTTTTTCATAAATCAAAAGCATTAAGATCGTGTATCCTAATAGGAAGAACATGATTGTCGTGCCAATAACAAAAAGAATGGAGATTATTATGAGTATCCAAGTTTGTCTTATTTCAGGGATAAACATTAATTCTAAGGAAATTGATGGAAAAAAAAGCTTTTCTTGTAAATCCAAAGCTTATCATGTATCCTAATGTGAAAAACAAGATTGTAATGCCAATTACAAAAAAAATATTATGACTATCCAAGTTTCTGTCATTCTACAGATGAACATTAATTACAAGGAAAATGATGGAAAGAAAAGCTCTTCTTGCAAGCCTAAAACATCTATATCATGTATCTCAATGAGGAAACCATGATTGTAATGCCCATAAGAAAAGTAATGGAGATTATTCTGAGTATCCAAGTTTGTCTCATTTTACAAATGAACATTAATTACAAAGAAAATGGTGGAAAGCAAAGGTTTTCTTGAAAATCAAAAGCATCAAGATCGTGCCTCCCAATGTGGGGAACATGATTGTAGTGCCAATAACAAAAAGAACAGAGATTATGACGGGTGTCTAAGTTTGTCTTATTTCAGGGATGAACTTCAATAATAGGAAAAATGGTGGAAAGAAAAGCTTTTCCTGGAAATCCAATGCATCAATACCATGTATCCCAATGAGGAGAACATGATTGTAGTGCGCATAACAAAAAGAATGGAAATTATTATGCGCATCCAAGTTTGTTTCATTTTGCAGGTGAGCATTAATAGTAAGGAAAATGGTGGGAAGAAAAGCTTTTCTTGCTAAATCAAAGCATCAATATCGTGCTTCCCAATGAGGTGAACATGATTGTAGTGCCCATAACAAAAAGAATGGAGATTATTACGTGTATCTAAGTTTGTGTCATTTTATAGATGAACTTTAATAATAAAGAAAATGGTGGAAAGAAAAGCTTTTCTTGCCAAATCAAAGCATCAATATCGTATATCCCAATGAGGTGAACATGATTGTAATGCCCAATAACAAAAAGAATAGAGATTATTTCTCATATCCAAGTTTGTCGCATTTCATAAATAGCCTTTAATAATAAGGAAAATGATGGAAAGAAAAGCATTTCTTACCAAATCAAAGCATCAATATCATGTATCCTAATAAGGTGAACATGATTATAGTGCCCAATAACAAAAAGAATAGAGATTACAATGAGTATCCAAGCAAATCTCATTCACGAATAAACTTTGACTTTAAGGAAAATGATGGAAAGAAAAGCTTTTCTTGCAAATCCAAAGCATTTATATCGTGTATCCTAATGAGGAAACCATGATTGTTGTGCCCATAACAAAATGAATAGAGATTATTCTAAATATCCAAGTTTGTCCCATTTCATAGATGAACATTAATTGCAAGGAAAATGGTGGAAAGCAAAGCTTTTCTTGCAAATCCAAAGCATCAAGATCGTGTATCGCAAAGTATGGTACATGATTGTAGTGCCAATAACAAAAAGACTAGAGATTATTACGAGTATGCAAGATTGTCTGATTTTGCGTATAAACTTTTGATTATAAGAAAAATAGTGGAAAAAAAAGCTTTTCTTGGAAATCCAAAGCATCAATATCATGTATCCTAATAAGGAGAACATGATTGTAGTGCCCATAAGAAAAAGAAATGAAGATTATTATGACTATCCAAGTTTATCTCGTTTCACAAAAGAACATTAATTACAAAGAAAATGGTGGAAAGAAAAGCTTTTCTTGCAAATCTAAAGCATTAATATCATGTATCCCAAACTGGAGAACATGATTGCAGTGCCAATAACAAAAAGACTAGAGATTATTATGAGTATTCAATTTATCTTATTTCATGGATAAACTTTGATTATAAGGAAAATGATGGACAGAAAAGCTTTTCCTGGAAATCTAATGCATCAATACCATGTATCCCAATGAGGAGAACATGTTGTAGTGCCCATAAGAAAAAGAATGGAGATTATTACGCGTATCCAAGTTTGCTTTACTTAACATATGAACTTTAATAATAAGGAAAATGGTGGAAAGAAAAGCTTTTCTTGCCAAATCAAAGTATCAATATCGTGTATCTCAATGAGGTGAACATGATTGTAATACCCATAACAAAAAGAATGGAGATTATTACACATACCCAAGTTTGTTTCGTTTCATAGATGAACTTTAATAATAAGCAAAATGGTGGAAAGAAAAGCTTTTCTTTCTTTTATTTCCTCATCAAAGTGTTAACATCACGTATCCTAATGGGGTGAACATGGTTGTAGTGCCCATAATAAAAAGAATGGAGATTATTACGCATATCCAAGTTTGCCTCATTTCGCAAATGAACTTTCATACTAAAGAAAATGGTCGAAAGAAAAGCTTTTCTTGCCAAATCAAAGCATCAATATCATGATCCCAATGAGGTGAACATGATTGTAGTGCCTAATAACAAAAAGAATGGAGATTATAATGAATATCAAAGTTTGTCTCATTTCACGGATGAACTTTGATTAGGAAAATTATGGAAAAAAAAAGCTTTTCTTACAAACCCAAAGCATCTATATCGCGTATCCTAATAAGAAAACTATGATTGTAGTGCCCATAACAAAATGAATAGAGATTATTTTAAGTATCCAAGTTTGTCTTACTTCGTAGATGAACATTCATTACAAGGAAAATGATAGAAAGTAAGGCTTTTCTTGCAAATCCAAAGCATCAAGATCATGTATCCTAATATAGGAAACATGATTATGTGCCAATAATAGAAAGAATGGAGATTATCACAGGTATCCAAGTTTTCCTTATTTCATAGATGAACTTTGATTATAAGGAAAATGGTTGAAAGAAGAGCTTTTCCTATAAATCCAATGCATCAATATCATGTGCCCCAATGAGGAGAACATGATTGTAGCGCCTTTAATAAAAAGAATGGAGATTATTATAAGTGTCCAAGTTTGTCTTATTTCACAGATGAACTTTAATTTTAAGAAAAATGGTGGAAGGAAAAGCTTTTCTTCTAAATCCAAAGCATCAATATTGTGCATCCCAATTAAGAGGCCATGATTGTAGTGCCCATAACAAAAACAATAGAGATTATTAGAAGTATCCAAGTTTGTCTAATTTCACAGGTGAACATTAATTACAAGGAAAATGGTGGAAAGAAAAGCTTTTCTTGCAAATCCAAACCATCAATATCATTTTTCCCAATATGAAAAACATGATTGTAGTGCTAATAACAAAAGGAATGGAGATTATTATGAGTATCTAAGTTTATCTTATTTCACGAATGAACTTTGATTTTAAGGAAAATAGGGAAAAAAAGCTTTTCTTGTAAATCCAAAGCATCAATATCATGTTTCCCAATGAGAAGAACATGATTGTAGTGCCCATAACAAAATGAATTGAGATTATTACGAGTATCCAGGCTTGTCTCAATTCACAGATGAACTTTGATTATAAAGAAAATGGTGAAAAGAAAAGCTTTTCTTGCAAATCTAAAGCATTAACATTATGTATCCAAATGATGAGAAAATGGTTTTAGTGCCCACAACAAAATGAGAGAAGATTATTACGAGTATTCAAGTTACCTTATTTCACGGATGAACATTAATTATAAGGAAAATTGTCAAAAGCAAAGCTTTTCTTGCGAATCCAAAGCATTAAGATCGCGCATCCCAATGTGGGGAACATGATTGCAGTTCCAATAACAAAAAGAAAGAAGACTATTATAAGAATCCAAGTTTTGTCTGATTTTATGGATGAACTTTGGTTATATGGAAAATGACAGAAAGAAAAGCTTTTCTTGCAAATCCAAAGCATCAATATTGTGTATCCCAATGAAGAGAGCATGATTATAGTGCTCATTACAAAAAGAATAGAGATTATTTCGAGTATCCAGGTTTACCTCATTTCATGGATAAACATTAATTACAAGGAAAATATTAGAAAGAAAAGCTTTTCTTGCAAATCCAAAGCATCAATATCATGTGTCCCAATGTGAGGAGCATGATTGCAGTGCTAATAACAAAAAGAATAAAGGTTATTACAAGTATCTAAGTTTGGCTCATTTTATGGATGAACTTCGATTATAAAGAAAATGGTTGAAAAGAAAGCTTTCCTTATAAATCGAAAGCATAAATATCATGTATCCCAACGAGGAGAACATGATTCTAGTGCCCATAACAAAAACCATGGAGATTATTATAAGTATCCAAGTTTGTCTCATTTTATGGGTGAACATTAATTACAAGGAAAATGGTGGAATGACAAGTTTTTCTCATAAATCCAAACCATCAATATCATGTATCCTTATGTGGAAAACATGATTATAGTGCCAATAACAAGAGGAATGGAGATTATTATGAGTATCTAAGTTTATCTTATTTCATGGATGAACTTTGATTTTATAGAATGCGATGGAAAGAAAAGCTTTTCTCACAAATCCAAACCATCAATATCGTGTATCCTACTGTGGAAAACATAATTGTAGTGCCAATAAAAAAAAAGAGATTATTATGGATATCCAAGTTTGTCTCACTTCACGGATGAACTTTAATTTTAAGGAAAATAGTGAAAGAAAAGTTTCTCTCACAAATCCAAAGCATCAATATCGTGTTTCCAATAATGGTCAAAGAAAGGCTTTTCTTGCAAATCTAAAGCATCAATATCGTGTATCCCATTATGGAGAACATGATTGCAGTGCCAATAACAAAAGGAGTAGAGATTATTATGAGTGTTTAAGTTTGTCTCATTCCATGAATAAACTTTGATTATAAGGAAAATGGTAGAAACAAAAGGTTTTCTTGCAAAACTAAGGCATCAATATCCTGGATCCTAATGGGGACAACGTGATTGTAGTGCCCATAATGAAAAGAATGAAGATTATTACGAGTATCCATGTTTGTCTCATTTCACGAATGAACATTAATTATAAGAAAAATTATGGAAAGAAAAGCTTTTCTCACAAACCGAAAGCATCAATATCGCATTTCCTAATGCAGAGAACATGATTGTAGTGCCCATAACAAAAAGAATGGAGATTATTACGAGTATCCAAGTTTGTCTCAATTCACAGATGAACTTTGATTAAAAGAAAAATAGTGGAAAGAAAGGCTTGTCTTGCAAATCCAAAGTATCAATATCATGTATCCCATTGTGGAGAACATGATTGTAGTGCCAATAACAAAAGGAGTAGAGATTATTACGAGTGTTTAAGTTTGTCTCATTCAATGAATAAACTTTGATTATAAGGGTGGAAATAAAACCTTTTCTCGTAAATCTAAGGCATCAATATCGTGGATCCTAATGGGGACAATGTGATTGTAGTGCCTATAACAAAAAGAATGGAGATTATTACGAGTATCCAAGTTTGTCTTATTTCACGAATGAACATTAATTACAAGGAAAATTATGGAAAGAAAAGCTTTTCTCATAAATTGAAAGCATCAATATTGCATTTCCCAATGCAGAGAACATGATTATAGTGCCCATAACAAAAAGAATGGAGATTATTATGAGTATCCAAGTTCATCTCAATTCACAGATGAACTTTGATTATAAGGAAAATGGTGAAAAGAAAAGCTTTTCTAGCAAATCCAAAGCATCAATATCGTGTATCCCAATACGGAGAACATTATTATAGTGCCAATAATGAAAGGAATAGAGATTATTACGAGTATCTCAGCTTGTTTCATTCCATGGATGAACTTTGATTATAAGAAAAATGGTGGAAAAAAAGTTTTTCTTGCAAATCCAAGGCATCAATATTGTGTATCCAAATGGGGAGAACATGATTGTAGTGCCCATAACAAAAAGAATGAAGATTTTACAAGTGTCCAAGTTTGTCTCATTTCATGAATGAACATTAATTATAAGGAAAATCATTGAAAGGAAAGCTTTTCTTGCAAATCCAAAGCATAAATATCACGTATCCCAATGAGGAGAACATGATTGTAGTGCCCATAACAAAAACAAAGGAGATTATTATGAGTATCCAAGTTTGTCTCATTTTACGGATAGTGGGAAGAAAAGCTTTTCTTGTATATCCAAACCACCAATATCATGTATCCTAATGTAAAAAACATGATTCTAGTGCCAATAACAAAAGGAATGGAGATTATTATGAGTATCCAAGTCTGTCTCATTTCACAGATGAACTTTGATTTTAAGGAAAATGGTGGAACGCAAATCCAAAGCATCAATATCGTGCTTGCCAATGAGGAGAACAAGATTGTAGTGCCTATAGCAAAAAGAATGGAGATTATCATGAGTATCCAAGTTCGTCTCAATTCACGAATGAACTTTGATTATAAGGAAAATGAGGGAAAGAAAGACTTTTCTTGCAAATCCAAACCATCAATATCGTGCATCCAAATAAGGAGAACATGATTGTAATGCCGATAACAAAATGAATGGAGATTATTAAGAGTATCAAAGTTTACCTTATTTCATGAATAAACATTAGTTATATAGAAAATGGTTGAAAGCAAAGCTTTTCTTACAAACTCAAAGCATCTACATTGTGTATCCCAATGAGGAAACCATGATTGTAGTGCCCATAACAAGAAGAATGGAGATTATTTTGAGTATCCAAGTTAGTCTCATTTCACAGATAAACATTAATTACAATGAAAATGGTGGAACGCAAAGCTTTTCTTGTAAATCCAAAGCATTAAGATCACATATCCCAAAGTGGAGAACATGATTGCAGTGCCAATAACAAAAAGACTAGCAATTATTACAAGGATTGATGTTTGGTTCATTTCACGGATAAGCTTTGATTATAAGGAAAATGGTGGGAAGAAAAGCTTTTCTTGCAAATCCAAAGCATCAATATCATTTATCCTAATGAAGAGAACATGATTGCAGTGCCCGAAACAAAAAGAATAGAGACTATTACAACTACCCAGGTTTGTCTCATTTCATAGATAAACTTTAATTACAAGGAAAATGGTGGGAAGAAAAGCTTTTCTTGTATATCCAAACTATCAATATCGTGTATCCTAATGTAGAAAACATGATTCTAGTGCCAATAACAAAAAGAATGGAGATTATTATGAGTATCTAAGTCTATCTCATTTCACGGATGAACTTTGATTTTAAGGAAAATGGTGGAAAAAAACTTTTCTCGCAAATCCAAAGCATTAATATCGTGCTTGCCAATGAGGAGAACAAGATTATAGTGCCCATAGCAAAAAGAATGGAGATTATCATGAGTATCCAAGTTCATCTCAATTCATGAATGAACTTTGATTATAAGAAAAATGAGAGAAAGAAAGACTTTTCTTGCAAATCCAAACCATCAATATCGTGCATCCAAATAGGGAGAACATGATTGTAATGCCGATAACAAAATGAATGGAGATTATTAAGAGTATCCAAGTTTACCTTATTTCATGAATGAACATTAATTATATAGAAAATGGTTGAAAGCAAAGGTTTTCTTACAAACCCAAAGTATCTACATCATGTATCCCAATAAGGAAACCATGATTGTAGTGCCCATAACAAGAAAAATGAAGATTATTCTGAGTATGCAAGTTAGTCTCATTTCATAGATAAACATTAATTATAGTGAAAATGGTGGAAAGCAAAGCTTTTCTTGTAAATCCAAAGCATCAAGATCACATATCCCAAAGTGGAGAACATGATTGCAGTGCCAATAGCAAAAAGACTAGCGATTATTACAAGGATCAAAGTTTGGTTCATTTCATGGATAAGCTTTGATTATAAGGAAAATGGTGGGAAGAAAAGCTTTTCTTGCAAATCCAAAGCATCAATATCATGTATCCTAATGAAGAGAACATGATTGTAGTGCCCGAAACAAAAAGAATAGAGACTATTACAACTACCCAGGTTTGTCTCATTTCAAAGATAAACTTTAATTACAAGGAAAATGGTGGAAAGAAAAGCTTTTCTAGCAAACCCAAAGCATCAATATCATGTATCCCAATGTGAAAAACATGATTGCAGTGCCAATAACAAAAAAAATCGTGATTATTATGAGTATCCAAGTTTGGCTCATTTTACGAATGAACTTTGATTTTAAGGAAAATGGTTGAAAGAAAAGCTTTTCTTGTAAATCCAAAGCATCAATATCTTGCATCCCAATAGGGAGAACATGATTGTAGTACCCATAACAAAAAGAATGGAGATTATTACTAGTATCCAAGTTTGTCTCATTTCACGGATGAGCATTAATTAAGGAAAACTTGTGGAAAGAAAAGCTTTTCTTGCAAATCCAAACCATCAATATTGTGTATCCCAATATGGAAAACATGATTGTAGTGCCAATAACATAAAGAATGGAGATTATTATAAGTATCCAAGTTAGTCTCATGTTACGGATGAACTTTGATTTTAAACAAAATAGTGGAAAGAAAAGCTTTTCTCATAAATCCAAAGCATCAATATCGTGTTTCCCAATAAAGAGAACATGACCGTAGTGCCCATAACAAAAAGAATGGAGATTATTTTGAGTATCCTAGCTTGACTCAATTCACAGATAAACTTTGATTACAAGGATAATGATGGCAAGAAAGGCTTTTCTTGCAAATCCAAAGTATCAATATTGTGTATCCAAATAAGGGGAACATGATTGTAGCGCCTATAACAAAATGAATGAACATTATTGCAAGTATCCAAATTTACCTCATTTCATGGATGAACATTAATTATGAAGAAGATGGTTAAAAGAAATGCTTTTCTTGCAAATCCAAAGCATTTATATTGTGTATCCCAATGAGAAAACCATGATTATAGTGCCCATAACAAAATGAATGGAGATTATTCTAGGTATCCAAGTTTGTCTGATTTCACAGATGAACATTAATTACAAGGAAAATGGTGGAAAGCAAAAGCATTTCTTGCAAATCCAAAGCACCAAGATCGCGTATCCTAAAGTGGAGAACATGTTTGCAATGCCAATAACAAAAAGACTAGAGATTATTATGAGTATCCAAGTTTGTTTCATTTCATGCATAAGCTTTGATTATAAGGAAAATAGTGGAAAGAAAAGCTTTTCTTGCAAATTCAAAGCATCAATATTGTGTATCCTAAAGAAGAGAACATGATTGTACTGCCCGTAACAAAAAGAATAGAGATTATTATGAGTATCCAGGTTTGTCTCATTTTGCGAATGAACATTAATTACAAGGAATATGGTGGAAAGAAAAGCTTTTCTAGCAAATCCAAAGCACCAATATCATGTATCCCAATGTGAAGAACATGATTGTAGTGCCAATAACAAAAAGAAGAAACATTATTACGAGTATCCAAGTTTGTTTTATTTCGCAGGTGAACATTAATTACAAGGAAAATGGTGGAAAAAAAGCTTTTCTTGCAAATCCAAACCCTCAATAATGTGGAAAACGTGATTGTAGTCCCAATAACAAAAAGAGTAGAGATTATTCTGAGTACCCAAGTTTGTCCCATTTCACGAATAAACTTTAATTTTAAGGAAAATGGTAGAAAGAAAAGCTTTTCTCACAAATCTAAAGCATCAGTATCATGTCTCCCATTGAGGAGGACATGATTGTAGTGATCATAGCAAAAAGAACAAAGATTAGTACGAGTATCCAAGCTTGTCTCAATTCATGGATGAACTCTGATTATAAGGAAAATGGCAGAAAAAAAGGATTTTCTTGCGAATCCAAAGCATCAATATCGTGTATCGAAATGAGTACAACATGATTGTAGTGTCCATAACAAAAAAATGAAGATTATTATGAGTATCCAAGTTTATCTAAATTTATGGATGAACTTTGATTAGAAGAACAATGGTGAAAAAAAAAAGCTTTTCTTGTAAATCCAAAGCATCAATATCATGTATCCCAATGAAGAGAACATAATTGTAGTGCCTATAACAAAAAGGATGGAGATTATTACGAGTATCCAAGTTTGTCTCATTTCACGTATGAACATTAGTTACAAGGAAAATTATGGAAAAGAAAGCTTTTCTTGCAAATGCAAAGCATCAATATCATGTATCCCAATCTGGAGAACATAATTGCAGTGCCAATAACAAAAGTTTAGCTTATTTTATGGATGAACTTTGATGGTAAGGAAAAATTGTGGAAAAAAAGTTTTTCTTGTAAATCCAAAGCATTAATATCATGTATCTCAATGAGAACAACACGATTGTACCGCCCATACTAAAAACAATGGCGATTGTTATGAGTAGCCAAAGTTATCTCATTTCTTGGGTAAACATTAATTATAAGGAAAATGAAGGAAAGAATAGCTTTTCTTGCAAATCCAAACAATCAATATCGTGTATCCCAATGTGGAAAGCATGATCTAGTGCCAATAACAAAAAGAATGGAGATTGTTATAGGTATCCAAGTTTGTCTCAATTCATGGATGAACATTGATTTTAAGGAAAATGGTGGAAAGAAAAGCATTTCTCACAAATCCAAAGCATCAATATCATGTTTCCCAATGAGGAGAACATGATTGTAGTGCCCATAACAAAAAGAATGGAGATTGTTATAAGTATCAAACTTTGTCTCAATTCACAGATGAAATTTGATTATAAGGAAAACGGTGGACAGAAAAGCTTTTCTTGAAAATCCAAAGCATTAATATCGTATATCCCAATGTGGAGAACATGATTGCAATGCCAATAACAAAAGGAATAGAGATTATTATGAGTACTTAAGTTTATCTCATTCCACGAATAAACCTTGATCATAAGGAAAATGGTGGAAAGAAAAGCTTTTCTTGCAAATCCAAGGCATCAATATCGTGTATCCCAATAGGGAGAACATGATTGTAGTCCCATAATAAAATAATGGAGATTCTTACGAGTATCCAAGTTTGTCTCATATCACGAATGAACATTAATTATAAGGAAAATTATGGAAAGAAAAGCTTTTCTTGGAAATCCAAAGCATTAGTATCATATATCCCAATGTGGAGAACATGATTGCAGTGCCCATAACAAAAAGAATGATGATTATTATGGGTATTCAAGTTTGTGTCATTTCATGGATGAACTTTAATTATAAGGAAAATGGTGGAAAGAAAAGCTTCTCTTGCAGATCCAAAGCACCAATATCATGTATCCCAATGAGAAGAACATGATGGCAGTTCCCATAACAAAAATAATAGAGATTATTTCGAGTAACCAAGTTTGTCTCATTTCACGAATAAATATTAATTGTAAGAAAAATTGTGAAAAGAAAAGCTTTTCTTGCAAATCCAAAGCATCAGTATCTTATATCTCAATGTGGAGAACATGATTGCAGTGCCAATAACAAAAGGAATGGAGATTATTATGGGTATCCAAGTTTGTGTCATTTCGTGGATGAACTTTGATTATAAGGAAAAAGGTGGAAAGCAAAGCTTTTCTTGTAGATATAAAGCATCAATATCATGTATCCCAATGAGATGAACATGATTGCAGTGCCCATAACAAAAATAATAGAGATTATTTCAAGTAACCAAGTTGGTCTCATTTCACGGGTGAACATTAATTACAAGGAAAATGGTGGAAAGAAAAGCTTTTCTTGCAAATTCAAACCATTAATATCATGCATCCTAATGTGGAAAACATGATTGTAGTGCTAATAGCATAAAGAATGGAGATTATTATGAGTATCCAAGTTTGTCTCATTTTACAGATGAACTTTGATTTTAAAGAAAATGGTGGAAAGAAAAGTTTTTCTCACAAATCCAAAGCATCAATATCATGTTTCCCAATGAGGAGAACATGATTGTGGTGCCCATAACAAAAAGAATGGAGATTATTTCTAGTATCCTTGTTTGTCTCAATTCACGAATGAAATTTGATTATAAGGATAATGGTAGAAAGAAAGGCTTTTCTTGCAAATCCAAAGCATCAATATCGTGTATCCAAATAAGGGGAATATGATTGCAATGCCTATAACAAAATGAATGAAGATTATTACAAGTATCCAAGTTTGCCTCATTTCACGGATGAACGTTAATTATAAAGAAAATGGTTGAAAGCAATGCTTTTCTTACAAGCCCAAAGCAGCTATATCGTGTATCCTAATGAGGAAACCATGATTGTAGTGCCCATAACAAAAAGAATGGAGATTATTCTAAGTATCCAAGTTTGTCTGATTTCATAGATGAACATTAACTACAAGGAAAATGGTGGAAAGCAAAGCATTTCTTGCAAATCTAAAGCATCAAGATCGCGTATCCCAAAGTGGAGAACATGATTGCAATGCCAATAACAAAAAGACTAGAGATTATTATGAGTATCCAAGTTTGTTTCATTTCACGCGTAAGCTTTGATTATAAGGAAAATAGTGGAAAGAGAAGCTTTTCTTGCAAATTCAAAGCATCAATATTATGTATACTAATGAAGAGAACATGATTCTAGTGCCAGTAAAAAAAAGAATGGAGATTATTACGTGTATTTGGTTTGTCTTATTTCGCAGTTGAACATTAATTACAAGGAAAATGGTGGAATGAAAAGCTTTTCTAACAAATCCAAAGCACCAATATCATGTATTTCAATGTGAAGAACATGATTGCAGTGCCAATAACAAAAACAAGAAAGATTATTATGGGTATCCAAGTTTGTTTCATTTCATGAGTGAACTTTAATTACAAGGAAAATGGTGGAAAGAAAAGCTTTTCTTGCAAATCCAAACCATCAATATCGTGTATCATAATGTGGAAAACGTGATTTTAGTCCCAATAACAAAAAGAATAGAGATTATTTTAAGTACACAAGTTTGTCCCATTTCATGGATAAACTTTAATTTTAAGGAAAATAGTGGAAAGAAAAGCTTTCCTCGCAAATCCAAAGCGATAATATAATGTTTCCCAATGAGGAGGACATGATCGTAGTGCCCATAACAAAAAAAATAGAGATTAGTACGAGTATCCAAGTTTGTCTTAATTCATGGATGAACTTTGATTACAAGGAAAATGGTGGAAAGAGAGGCTTTTCTTGCGAATCCAAAGCATCAATATCGTGTATCCAAATGAGTAGAACAAGATTGTAGTGTCCATAACAAAAAAATAGAGATTATTATGAGTATCCAAGTTTGTTTAAATTTACGGATGAACTTTGATTATAAGAAAAATGGTTTACAAGAAAAGCTTTTCTTATAAATCGAAAGCATCAATATCATGTATCCCAATGTAGAGAACATGATTGTAGTACCCATAACAAAAAGGATGGAGATTATTACGAGTATCCAAGTTTGTCTCATTTCATGGATAAACATTATTACAGGGAAAATTATGGAAAAGAAAGCTTTTCTTCCAAATCCAAAGCATCAATATCATGTATCCTAATCTAGAGAACATGATTGCGGTGCCAATAACAAAAAGAATATAGATTGTTATGAGTATCCAAGTTTAGCTTATTTTACGGATGAACTTTAATGGTAGGAAAATGATGGGAAAAAAAGCTTTTCTCGTAAATCCAAAGCATCAATATCATGTATCCCAATGAGAACAACACGATTGTAGCGCCCACACCAAAAACAATGGTGATTATTACAAGTATCCAAGGTTGTCTTATTTTGTGGGTGAACATTAATTATAAGAAAAATAGTGGAAAGAATAGCTTTTCTTGCAAATCCAAACAATCAATATCGTGTATCCCAATGTAGAAAACATGAGCATGGTGCCAATAAAAAAAAGAATGGAGATTGTTATGGGCATCCAAGTTTGTCTCATTTCATGGATGAACATTGATTTTAAGGAAAATGATGGAAAGAAAAGCTTTTCTCACAAATCCAAAGCATCAATATCATGTTTCCTAATTAGGGGAACATGATTGTAGTGCCTATAACAAAAAGAATAGAGATTATTACGAGTATCCAACTTTGTCTTAATTCACAAATGAACTTTGATTATAAGGAAAATAGTGAAAAAAAAAAGGCTTTTCTTGCAAATCAAAAGCATTAATATCATGTAGCCCAATGTGGAGAACATGATTGCAGTGCCAATAACAAAAGGAATAGAGATTATTATGGGTACTTCAGTTTGTCTCATTCCAGGAATAAACTTTAATCATAAGGAAAATGGTGGAAAGAAAAGCTTTTCTTGCAAATCCAAGTTATCAATATCGTGTATCCAATGGGGAGAACGTGATTGTAGTGCCCATAACAAAAAGAATGGAGAGGGTATTCAAGTTTGTGTCATTTCATGGATGAACTTTTATTATAAGGAAAAAGGTGGAAAGAAAAGCTATTCTTGTAGATCCAAAGCATCAATATTGTGCATCCTAATGAGAAGAACGTGATTGCAGTGCCCATAACAAAAATAATAGGAATTATTTCGAGTAACCAAGTTTGTCTCATTTCACGGGTGAACATTAATTATAGGGAAAATGGTGAAAAGAAAAGCTTTTCTTGCAAATCCAAACCATCAAATATCGTGCATCCCAATGTGGAAAGTATGATTGTAGTGCCAATAACATAAAGAATAGAGATTATTATAAGTATCCAAGTTTGTCTCATGTTACAAATGAACTTTGATTTTAAAGAAAATGGTGGTAAGAAAAGCTTTTCTTGCAAATCCAAAGCATCAATATCGTGTTTCCTAATGAGGAGAACATGATTGTAGTACCCATAACAAAAAGAATGGAGATTATTTCGAGTATCCTAGTTTGTCTCAATTCATGGATGAACTTTGATTATAAGGATAATGGTGGAAAGAAAGGCTTTTCTGGCAAATCCAAAGCATCAATATCCTGTATCCAAATAACGGGAACATGATTGTAGTGCCTATAACAAAATGAATGAAGATTATTACAAGTATCCAAGTTTGCCTCATCAGAGTTTATCCATGAAATGACACAAGCTTGGATACCCATAATAATATCTATTCTTTTTCTTGTTGGCACAACAATCATGTTCTCCACATTAGGATACACGATATTGATGCTTTGGATTTGCATGAAAAGCTTTTCTTTTCACTATTTTCCTTGTAATTAATGTTCACCCGTGAAATGAGACAAACTTGGATACTCATAATAATCTCTATTCTTTTTGTTATGGGCATTATAATCATGTTCTCCTCATTGGGATACATGGTATTGATGCTTTGGATTTGCAAGAAAAACTTTTCTTTCTAGCATTTTTCTTATAGTTAAAGTTTATCCGTAAAATGAGACAAACTTTGATACTCGTAATAATCTCCATTTTTTTTGTTATTGGCACTACAATCATGTTCTCATCATTCAGATACACAATAACGAAGCTTTGGATTTTCAAAAAATGCTTTTCATTCCACCATTTCCCTTATAATTAATGTTCACCTGTGAAATGAGACAAACTTGCATACTCAGAATAACCTCTATTCTTTTTGTTATGGGCACTACAATCATGTTCTCCTCATTGGGATGCATGATACTGAAGCTTTGGATATGCAAGAAAAGCTTTGCTTTCCACCATTTTCCCTATAATCAAAGTTCGTTTACGAAATAAGGCAAACTTGGCTACTCGTAATAATCTTCATTTTATTAGCACTAGAATCATGTCCTCATCATTGAGATACATGATATTGATGCTTTAGATTTTCAAGAATGCTTTCTTTCCACTATCTTCCCTATAATCAATGTTCATCCATGAATTGAGACAAGCTTGGGTACTCATAATAATCTCCGTTCTTTTAGTTATTGGCATTACAATCATGTTCTCCGTATTAGGATACAGGATATTAATGCTCTGAAGTTGCAGGAAAAGCTTTTCTTTCTGCCATTTTCCTTATAATCAAAGTTCATCCGTGAAATGAGACAAGATACAAGACTTATAATAATCTCTATTCTTTTTGTTATTAGCACAACAATCATGTTCTCCATATTGGGATACATGATATTGATGCTTTGGATTTGCAAGAAAAGCTTTTCTTCCTAACATTTTCCTTCTAATTAATGTTCACCCATGAAATGAGACGAATTTGGATACTCGTAATAATCTTCATTCTTTTTGTTACGGGCACTACAATCATGTTCTCCTCACTAGGATACACATTGTTGATGCATTGGCTTTGTAACAAATGCTTTTCTTTCCACCATTTTCCTTATAATTAATGTTCATCTGTGAAATGAGATAAACTTGGATACTCATAATAATCTTTGTTCTTTTTGTTATTGGCACTATCATCATGTTCTCCTCATTGGGATACACGATATTGATATTTTGGATTTGCAAGAAAAGCTTTTATTTCCACCATTTTCCATATAATCAAACTTCTTTCGCAAAATGAGACAAACTTGGATTCTCGTAGTAATCTCCATTCTTTTTGTTATTGGCACAACAATCATACTCCCCATATGGGGATACACGATCTTGATGCTTTGGATTTGCAAGAAAAGCTTTACTTTTGACCATTTTCCTTGTAATTAATGTTCATACATGAAATAAGACAAACTTGGATACTTAGAATAATCTCCATTCATTTTGCTATGGGCACTAAAATCATGTTCTGCATATTTGGATACATGATGTTGCTACTTTGGATTTGCAAGAAAAGCCTTTCTTTCCATTATTTTCCTTTTAATTAAAGTTCATCTGTGAATTAAGATAAACTTGGATACTTGTAGTAATCTCCATTCATTTTGTTATGGGCACTACATTCATGTTCTCCTCATTGGAATGTATGATGTTGAAGCTTTGGATTTGCAAGAAAAGCTTTTCTTTCCACCATTTGCCTTATAATCAAAGTTCATTTGTGAAATGACACAAACTTGGTTAGTCGTAATAATCTCCATTCCTTTTGTTTTGGCACTACAATCATGTTTTCCTCATTAGGTTAGGCTATATTGATGCTTTGGATTTACAAGAGAAGCTTTTCTTTTCACCATTTTCCTTATAATAAAGGTTCATCCGTGAAATAAGACAAACTTGGATTCTCGTAATAATCTATATTCTTTTGTCATTGGCCCTAAAATCATGTTTTTCCCTTTGCGATACGTGATATAGATGCTTTGGATTTGCAAGAAAAGCTTTTTTTTCACCATTTTCTTTATAATTAAAGTTCATCCATGAAATAATATAAACTTGGATTCTCGTAATAATCTCCATTGTTTTTGTCATTGGCAGTACAATCATGTTCTTTACATTGGGATATGTGGTCTTAATGCTTTGGATTTGCAAGAAAAGGTTTGCCTTTGACCATTTTCCTTATATGTAATGTTCACCTGTGAAATAAGACAAACTTGGATGCTCAGAATAATCTCCATTCTTTTTGTTATGGGCACTACAATTATGTTCTCCTCGTTAGGATACACGATATTGATGCTTTTGATTTGTGAGAAAAGCTTTCTTTTTTCACCATTTTTCTTATAATCAAAGTTCATTCGTGAAATGAGATAAACATGGCTACTCGTAACAACCTCTATTCTTTTTGTTATTGGCACTACAATCATGGTCTCATCATTGGGATACACAATATTGATGCTTTTCTTTCCATCATTTTCCTTATAATGAAAGTTCAACTAGGAATTGAGATAAACTTGGATACTCGTAATAATCTCCATTCTTTTTATTATGGGCACTATAGTCATGTTCTCTACATTGGGATACATGATATTGATGCTTTGCATTTGCAAGAAAAGCTTTTCTTTCCATATTTTCCTTATAGTCAATGTTCATCTATGAAATGAGACAAACTTGGATACTCATAATAATCTCTATTATTTTTATTATTAGCACTATAATCATGTTCTTATTGGGATACACGATATTGATGCTTTGGATTTGTGAGAAAAGCTTTTCTTTCCATAATTTTCCTTCTAATTAATTTTAACCCATGAAATGAGACAAACTTGAATACTCGTAATAATCTCCATTCTTTTGGTTATGGGCACTACAATCATATTCTCCTTATTAGGATACATGGTATTAATGCTTTGTGTCACAACGTACCACAAGGTGGATCCTCACGGATCTATGAGTACGTATGACTTAAAATATTTTTCTGACTTGGAATTTCTTCGACGTGATGAGAATGAGAAAGTATAGATTCTCGACTTATGACAGAATGACGGGGGACCATAAGACGAATAGCTCATCTCATTGGTCTTGGATGACCATCATGTAATGGCCAATGCTTGGAGTCACCACCGATCATTTCAGGCTAGGCATGATCAGATGCCTATTAAAACCTATGTTTTGAGTTACAAAACTTAAAACATCAATCTATGGTCTACATAATGCAAAGATTCACCATTGGGATTCGAAAGTTGGTTACATGTGATGAGGTACGAACTTCATGTTGCTTAAAATTGGTACCTTACTAGATATGTTTTATCTCGATTTTGATTCTTTCGATCTTGTCATTATTTCGATATAACCCTCTTTTAATGCATGAATCTTATAGAAATACAAATCCAAGTTCTGATGAAAAAGATATAATCTCATATACTCTCTGGAGAGATGAGGAATATAGAGATATTCAATAAAATGACATCTGAATTTTACTTTGAAAATGGAGTGTTCCACTTTGGGCATTGAAGAGATACCTATATGGAATATTACCTTTAATTTTATTTGAAATGTTTTAAAAGCATCAAATGCAAATAATCATCATAGAGAAATCATATTAGTAAGGCAATAAATGAAGTAATATAATATTGATCATTCAATGCAATGAAAAAAAGGAATGGACTATTGGAATTTATCTCGTAATAGGCATCGATTATTTAGGAACAATTGAATCGACAATTTTTAAGACATATCGAGCTTTCTTGATTAAATAAGGTTTGCTTGACATATTCATGGAATCTAAGAAGGAGAAAAAAAGATTAATTATGGTTGAAAGATAGGGTTAGAGTATCCCTTTGGAAAGGTAGGGTTAGATTATCCTCATGGATGATAAATAATTTTGACAAAGGAGGTTTCTTTTAATCTTGATAATTTTGAAAAGCGAGGTTAGAGTTCCCCCTCGGAAGGTTGGGGTTGAAGTATCCCCATGGATGACAAATCATTTTGACAAAATAAATTTTTTTAATCTTGACAATTTTAAAAAATGGGGTTGGAGTATCCCCTCAGAAAGGTAGGGTTAGAGCATCCCCAAAAGTGACAGGTTTGACACTCTTTTAGAAAAGTCAAGTTAGAAAACTTAAGTTAGCAAATCCTTGTGATTTAGGGAATGTATGAGCCTTTTAACAACTTTTGGCAAAAGAAATTATTGTGAGTGAGGATGGTAAAGATGTAAAATATGTTTATGCCTCAATACGAGCCAATAAGAGGTCAAAGCATGTTCTCGAGTCTGATCAGGATAATACAGAGATATTCGAATGTCTTGAGACAAAATTCGGGAAGAGAACTTAATTTTGACCATAATAAAAAATAAGGGACAGCAGCACGCTGTTCTATTTCCCAAATTTATTCTAAATTAGTTTGAAGGCCTTAGATGGTGGACAAGATACTATTAGAAAGGTAACTCGATGAGGGTCAACCTAAAAATATTCCCCATATCCCAAAAGTCACTTTTCAGGGGAATAAATTTTCAAGTCTGGATTGATTGAGCTGCTGGCAGAGCATATAAGGGACAAGGTGTGTTAAAATTTGAAAAACCACCCTGAACGCATTTGGTATAAAAATATTGCAACTGATACATCTCTAAAAAAGGGATTTCATGAATCTTTTAGGAAAAATGTTTGAAAATTTTGGAAAAATCATTTAGTGGGCCGGCACGACCCGACCAGAATACATGTTTGGATTCTAGAGGTTTCGGATAGTTTAGATTTGAAAAATCATAACTCTCTAATTCGAAGTGATCCCTAGGTGAATATGACATCATTTTAAAGATAATTCGACATGCTTTGAGAGAAAAATATCAAAAAATTCATGAATAATTGGTTAAGATTTTAAAGTGATTTTTCAATTTGCAATAGTTGGCTGCTAGCACGGGATAAAGCAAAGCGAAAGATATCTCTTATTTTCTTTCTATCTATAGGTCCAAACTCAAATCATTGATGTTTGAATATCTATAAATGAAGGGAAAGAGTGGCATGAGCATCATGAACGCATTTGCATAGCCCTAGAGTAGTTTAGGATGATGAAATAGCCCATTGATCATACCACTCAAGGTTTTGACTCAAAAAAAAGGCATAAACATTTTGGGAAAAATTGTAAGACCATTTTTGTTTCAAAATTAGAAGATTTAAGCTTGTTTAACCAAGATTTTAGATCTGGAAAACTTAATTTTCCCTAAGATATTTTGCTAACTTTAAGGAAAATGCTAAGTCGCTGCTAATCCTCATTGGTTAAGGGTAACATGCTTAGCTTGGGGGTTTTTGAAAACTAGTTTTTGATAGCCATCAAATATGCATTTTGACAAGGAGAAGACAACAAACATACAAGGAGATGGTAGATAGCATGAATGGGGATGCTAACTTTACCAATGGTTTATACAAAAAAAATGTTATGCATTGCGACGAGAAAATGTTATGGATGCTAAAAAAGGTAATGATACAAGCAAGCTAATGTATAAATGTGCTTGAAATGTGTTAGGCTAATGATTCATACATGGATTAAGGATAACAAGATGCATGGATATTGTCGCAACGTATGGCGGGGTGGATCTTCGTGGATTTATGGGTGCGCATGACTTAAAATATTTTGATAACTTGGAAATATCATTTTGATCGAGACTTTTCTTTAGAGATATGATGAGAACAAGAATGTACAGATTCTTAACTTATGATTCAGTGAAGGGGGGACCATAAGATGAATCGCTCATCTCATTGGTCTCAGATGACCATAAAAAAATGCCAGTGCCTAAAGTCACCATCAATTATTTTGGACAAGGCATGATCGAATGCCTATTGGAACCTATGTTTTGAGTTACGAAACTTAAAACATCGATCCTGTGGTCTATGTAATGTAAAGATTCACCATTTGCGTTCGAGATTTGGTTATGTACGATGAGGTACAAACCTATTCGTGATGCCCGAAATTGGTACCTTACTAGCTATGTCTTATCTTGGTTTTGATTCTTTTGATCTTAATTTATCATTATTTTGATATAACCCCTTTTAATGCATGAATCTTATATAAATGCAAATCTAGGTTTTGATGAAAAAGATTTAATCTCATATACACCTCAGAAAGATCGTGAATATAGAGATTTTCAATAAAAATGATCTCTTGATTTTACTTTGAAAAATGGAATACTCCATTCTAGGCACTGGAGAGATACCTATATGGAATATTACCTTTAATTTTACTTAAAATAATTGGAAAACATGAATAGAAATAATCATCACAAAGAAATCATGTTAGCAAGGCAATAAATGAAGTAACATATCATGGATCATTTAATGCAATGATGAAGAAAAGGGATGGACTATTAGAACTTATCTTGCAATTGGCATCGATTATCTAGGAATAACCGAATCGACAATTTTCAAGATGCATTTAGGTTTCTTGATTAAGCGAAGTTTGTTTGACATATTGATGAAAGTCTAGGAAAGAGAAAATTTTTAATTGAAGTTGCAAGATAGGGTTGAAGTATCCCTTCAGAAAGATGGGTTTGGAGTATCCCCGTGGATAGCAAATAATTTTTGACAAAGGAAGATTTTTAAATCTCAATAATTTTAAAAAACGAGGTTGGAGTATCCCCTCAGAAGGTCGAGGTTAGAGTATCCCTGTAGACGACAAATAATTTATCAAAGGAAGATTCTTTTGATGTTGACGATTTTGAGAAATGGGGTTGGAGCATCTTTTTGCAAGGTTAGGGTTGGAGTATCCCCGAAAATGGCATATCTGACATTTCTCTAAAAAAGCCGAGTTGGAAAAATTAAGTTTACAAAACTTTGTGATTTAGGAAATGTGTGAGTGTTCGACAACTTTTGGCAAAAAAAACTTATTGTAAATAAGGATAGTAAGGTAAAATGTGTTTGTGCCCTAATACGAGCTTATGGGAGGTCAAAGCAGGTTTTCAAGTCTGATCGGGGTGATATGCAGACATTCAAAAGTCTAAGACGAAATTTGGCAAAACAACTCAATTTTAACCATAATTGAATCAGGGGACAGCATCACGCTGTTCCACTTCCCAAATTTATTGTAAATTGGTTTGAAGGCTTGAAAGGATGAACAAGATACCGTTAGAAAGTTAACTCGGAGAGGGTCAATCTAAAAATGTTCCCAATATCCCAAAAAGTCCTTTTCTAGGAAGATAAATTTTCAAGTTCGGATGGATTATGCTACTGGCAGAGCATATGAGGGAAAGATATGTTAAAATTTGAGAACTTACCACAGACTCATTTGGTATAAAAAATTGCAAGTGATGCCTTTTTTAAAAAGGGAATTTCATGAATACTTTAGGAAAAATGTTTGGAAAATTTAGAAAAATCATTTAGCGGGCCTCAATGGCTATGCATGTTCAGATTCCAAAGGTTCTGGATAGTTTAGATTTGAAAAATCATAACTTTCTCATCCAGAATGATCTAGGGGTGAATAAGATATTGATTTAAAGATAATTTGACCTGCTTTGAGTGAAAAATATCAAAAAATTTATGAAAAATCATTTAGGATTTTAAAGTGATTTTTCAAGTTGCAATAGTTGTGCTGCTAGTAGGGGAAAAGCAAAGCGGGGGATATCTCTCAAATTTTTTATGTCTACGAGTCCAAACTTGAGTTATTGACACTCAAACATCTATGACTGAAGGGAAAGAGTGGCATGAGCATCACAAACTGATTTGCACAGCCTCGTAGTAGTTTGGGATGATGAAACAACCTGTTGATCATACCACTCAAGGTTTTCATTCAAAAAAGGCAAAAACCTTTAGGGAATACCCGTAACACTATTTTTGTTTCAAAATCAAAAGATTTGAGCTTGTTTAACCAAGATTCCAAATCTAGAAAACTTAATTTTCCCTATGATATTTTGCTAGGTTTAAAAAAAAAGCTAAGTCCATGCTAATCCTTATTGGTTGAGGTTAACATGCTTGGCTTGGGGGGTTTTGGAAATTGGTTTTTGACAACCATCAAACATGCATTTTGACAAGGAAACGAAAACAAACATACAAAGGGATAACACATAACATGAAAGGGGATGCTAACATTACCAATGGTTTAGACAAAGAAAGTGTTATGCATTGTGAAAAGAAAATTTTATAGATGCTAAAATGATAATGATTCATGCAAGCTAATGCATAAATGTGCTTGAGATATGTTAGGCTAATGATTTGTACGTGGATTAAGGATAGCAAGATGTATGGATATGGCATAAAATGCATGAGCAAGAGATATCAAACAAATAAGGATAAAATAAGGCATTTTGGACATCAAAAGGGCATTAAGGCATCCAAATCCTAAACTACCACAACCAAAAGCCATAATAATGCATGATAATCCTAAAAGAGTGATGGAAACATGAAGAGCTCACTAAAATGATAAAGATGCTGAAATACAAAAAATAAAAGTGATAAGGTGAGAAATTATACAAATAAAACTTCACTTTTTGGCCAAATAACTGGAGCGATAGCAAGGGCTTGAATTTTTCTCTTTTCCTTATTGTTAATAAGCAAGAAAAAGAGAAAAATAATGTGGTTTTGGTTCTAGTATTTATAAGGGTGATTTTTAGAAAGTGTAACAGTTGGGAATGAGTGTTTTAGGGCTATTTTTGGTTGCTGAGTAAAGAGCTACGGGATTTTATTTTTTTGATGTAAGAATATGTTTTTTGAAATGTAAATAAGCTAGAATCTAACCTTTTCTAGCTAAGATAGAAGTGGTCCTTTTATACCAGATTTAGGAGCCAAATTGGAGGTGTTTTTAGCCATTTCTCAAGGGGGACAAGGTGATGTCAGCATGGTGGCTATAGGATGGGTGTAAGGAGCAACTTTCTACCAATGTGATGGGCATAGGGTGGCTAGTTTAAATGCTGAAATGATTTTTTAGCAAAGAGGGTGGCTGATGGTGATATTGGCCAACAAACTAGGGAGTAGGGTGATCATGTGATATTGACCTTTATTGATCCAATTTATACTTCAAAAAAATGTTTTGATTAATTCAAAAGTCCAAATTCATAATTTGATATAGGTTTTATCTTTCTTGATGCAAAGAAATAAGTTAAAATTGAGTTTTGGATCAATGGTGGGCGAGTTAAAAATGCTGAGACTGTGAAAATAGCCTGCATGCATCGATACATTGCATAATGTATCAATACATTTAGTCTAAAAACTTTGATTGTATCGATACAATTAATATTTTATCGATACAATTAATATTGTATCGATACTATGAACCATTGTATCAATACTATGAACCATTATGTTGATACATGTTGATATGTATTGATACATTTCTTTATAGAAAGCATGTTTTGGTCTCAACATAGCCTAGTATCGACACATAAGGTCCTGTATCGATATAAAGGCTATGTATCGATACATCTACATGTTGTATCACTGCAAATGGGGACATTTCAAATTTTTGGCATGTTGGAGCATTGAATCAATACATGAGAACCATGTATCGATGCATTCAAGTAAAATTATAAATTTTCTCATATATTTTATCCTCAAACACCTTGTACTACGTAATTTGATGCCATATCTTTGCATTTAGTTTTGATACAATCCTTAGGCCTCTTTAACCTTTTCAAAATACATTTTTGTCGAGTGACACATCACCCCTCTTACGTCCGTGCTTTAGGTTGCTAAATATTAGCCCGGATAAAATAACGTGTCTATAGTTGCTCCTCTTTTATCATTACTGGGAATCAAGAACAGGGCAAAGACAAATAGACACTATTTTGTCTGAGGTGGACTAATGCTTCCTAGAACATTAGGGTGTTAGTTTTCTAAGGTTTGACCCCCTTAGACAGTTACAGAGTAACGTGGATCTTTTGTATGGGTGCCGCCAGCTTGTGTAGACTTTGACTTAAACTTGGTACCACTAGCTTATGTGGGCTTTGACTTGGTGCTACTAGCTCGTTCGAGCTTTGACTTAGACTAGGTCCCACAAGCTCGTATAGGCGTTGACTTGGGTGCCACTAGCTCATGTGAGCATTGACTTAGACTTAGGTGCCATCAGCTCGTGTGTGGTTTGACTTAGGTGCTACCAGCTCATGTGGGCTTTGATTCAGACTAGGTGCCACCAACTTATATAGGCTTTGACTCAGGTGTTGCAACCTCATACGAGCTTTGATTCAAACTAAGTGCCCCTAGCTTCTGTAGGCTTTGACTCAGGTGCAACTAGCTCATGTGGGATTTAACTCGGGTGCCATTAGCTTATGTAGGCTTTAACTCAAACTAGGTGGCACTAGCTCGTGTGGGCTTTGACTCGAGTGTCGCCAACTTATGTGAGCTTTGACTTAGACTTAGGTGCCACCAGCTCATGTAGGCTTTGACTTAAACTAGGTGCCACCAGCTCGTGTGAGCTTTGACTTAGGTGCCGCCAGCTCATGCAGGCTTTGAAGAGGTACCACTGACTTGTGGGCTTTTAAGAAGTGCCACTAGCTGATGGGCTTTGAAGAGGTGCCATTAACTTATGGGCTTTTAAGGGTGCCATGACTTGTAGATTTTAAAAAGGTGCCACTACTTGTGGGCTTCAAAAGGTGCCACGAATTATGAACTTTAAAAAGGGTGCCAGGACTTATTGGCTTTAAAAGGGTGCGACGACTTATGGGCTTTAAAAAGGTGCCATGACTTGTGGGCTTTAAAAAAGGTGCCACGAATTATGGGCTTTGAAAAAGGTGCCACGAATTGTGGGCTTTAAAAAAGATGCCATGAATTATGGGCTTTAGAAGGGTGCCATGAATTGTGGGCTTTAGAAGGGTGCCATCACTTGTATACTTGAAAAGGGTGCCACTGACTTATGGGCTTTAAAAGGGTGCCACAACTTGTGGGCTTTTAAGGGGTGCACTGACTTGTAAGCTTTCAAGGTGCCACTAATTTGTGGGCTTTTAAGGGGTGCCACTAACTTATAGGCTTTAAAAGGTTAGGGGCTTGTAGGCTTTAAAAGGATGCCACGACTTGTGAGCTTTAAAAGGGTGCCACTGATTTATGGGCTTTGAGGGGTTCCACGATTTGTGGGCTTTAAGGGTTGCCACTTACTTGTGCCTTTGAAAAGAGTGCTAACAACATTTTTGATAGAACTTTAAATACCAATTTTTCTTAACAGAAGTTTATGATGAAATTTCCCAATGAAAAGATTTTGACACTAGTTCTTGACGAAATGCTTGACAAAGCTTCTGACAAATGTTCTTGAAAAAAGTTTTTGACGATAGTTTTTGGACAACAATTTCTTGACACTAGTGCTTTGACAGTAGTTGCTTGATAGAAAAAAAGTCTTAACATGAGGTGATGAGAAGAAAAGGACTTTACCTGAATGGCACTTGGTTTGTGATACTTAAAGTACTTACCAGGAATTCCTTGGAGGTTCAGCAAACTTGGCTTGAAGTGATATTGCAAAAATGATGTATGATGGTAATATGAGTGAATGATGTGCAATGCTATCATGATTACATGATGTGAAGTCTAACACAGGAGATAGCTATAGTACTCTTTATACGTCATTTAGACTCTCATAGGGATGGTGATTTTTAATGCGACTATAGATGAAAATTTTCCTAATCCTGCTGGGGATTGTAGGTTATCCTTACTTCATTTGGGATATGACCAAAAAGTTAGTCTCAAGAATTTATACTGTTACGTTTCCTGATTCGAGAGGCTCAATCATTTTCCAGACAAATAAAAGGCATTGTCAACAATTTAGAGACTATTCGACTGATTAGGTTGATGTCTTCAGTTTTGATAAGATTCTGATAGAATGCATGGGTCGATTTTTGGTTAGTCTAAAATCTTGAGATGTGGCTTGTGAGAGCAAAAAAAAAGGTTTGGTGTATGATCATGTTGAATGGATGTTTGGATGCAAAAGGTTCATGATCTTAATGATCAGTATGTGAGCAGAATTCCATCTGCTTTTCTTTTCCTTTTGATATAATGTCAAGATGTCCTAATACGTATTTCAATTAATTATCAAACATTATCAGTTAAATGACAAATGTAATGTGAATTGTACAGAGGTAAAAAGAAACAAGAAAATATTTATTCATGAGAACAAAGAGATATTTGACAAGCAATTGATAGGGTAGTGAGAAAGATGATTTTTTGGGTGAAAGATGCCTCTAACCATCATGACATGGATGTTCTTTAGGTGCTTTTCAGAATCTTTCTCGAACAATTAATGTGCCTAGCATTAGCTGATCTTCGAAAGATCTCTAGGATTGCTTTGCATTATCATGTAGGTACTCTCAGTTCATGCTCCATCAAAATTGATCTTCCCAAATCGCCTTTGAGGGTTTTTAGCTGTAGTTGGGTTGGTTGCTTAAATGCCTTTTTTGGATTTTTCATCTAGACCCCTCTTTGTTTTTCTTTTTTTTTTTGTTTTTTGTTTTTTATTATTTTTTTTGTTGTTTTTTTGTTTTGTAGTTGTTTTTTTTTATGAAGGATGCCTTTTAAGGTTTTCGCCCTTTACATGTAATATTTCCTGATGAAATCTGAGTTAACTGTGTTGGACAAGACATTGCCATCCATTTCTAACAAGATTAAGGCCCTTCCAGAGAAGGCTTGCTTCATGGCATACGATCTTTCCCAATTAGGGGTCCACTTGCCCTGTGTGCCTTTGTGGATTGGGAGGATCTTCTTTAATACCAATTTGCCTAGGTAAGATCATCGTGGGTGCATCTTTTTGTTGTGGACTCGAATCATGCATCTTTGATGCATTTGACCATGGCAGATGCATTTTCCTTGATAAGATCAAGTTGGTCGTATCTATTCTTAACCCATTTAGACTTTTTAAGTTTGTTTTCCATCAAGACTCTAAGATAAGGGATCTTGACTTCAATGGGTAATACAGATGACAAAGAAGAATGGGGTAGCACTCATGGAAGTTTGAACTGAGGTCTGATAGGCATGAAGTGCAAAAGATAGCATCTCATACCAGTCTTTGACAGCCTCAACCATTTTCTCAACTATTTTTTTGATGTTTTTGTTGGCTGCCTCAATTGCCCCATTTATCTTTAGGTGATATGGATAGAATTATGATGCTAGATCTTGAACTGTAAGAGGTATAGTGGTGCAGAGCTTTCTTTGAAACCTTTTTCAGAATCAACTTCACTAGTGTAAATTGACTGTTCAAAATCGATCTTCAAAGACCCATCAGACATATCCATGTTACTATCATCAGGACACCTAAAAGGATGAAGAAACAAGCATTGCAAAAGACACACATAATCCAAGGATTCGAATAAGAATAGAGGCAAAAGGGTAACTAAGACAAAGAGATTAAAAAATGATATTAGCATATAATATGGAATGATATATGCAAAAGCCATTTCATTGACAATGTTTGATAAAGATGCTCCTTACATGGGACACCTACCTGCCTTTGGGCGAGAGCAGGTGGGTTTTCATTTCTTGACGTTACATGAAAGGGGCAAGAATAATGCAGGGGCTTCTGTCATAAACCTGTCATTAAAATCATGTCTTAGGGGAAGGACACAAATTTTATGGCTCGGTATTGATCATGTTTGCAACTTACTCAGTATGGTTTGGTAAAGGATTGGAAGCAACATTTGGTCCCTAGTTCATCCTGAACTACAAGATTTGTGAGTTGATTAGATTTTGTACATTTCATTTGAAATACATGCAGTTCTCAATGTCATGCCTCGCTGCCCCAGCATGGTATTCACAGTAGGCATTAGGGTTGTACTATAGCGGGTATGGTAGCTTCTTTTCTAGGACATAGATTAGAGCCACTAAGTGATTTTGGAGCAAGTTTTAGTAGAGCTCCTTTTAGGTCATAGGGATAGGATCAAAATGTCGTCTTAGTTAATTTGCACCTTGATTACCAAGTGAATTATTAGTTGTTCGATTGGTATTTTTGTGGACCTGTGGGGGGTAGCCCTATAGTGGGTTTGATGGGATTGCAAGGGACGGGTTATAAATGGTGGCATAGATTGGCTGTGGGGATATTATGATGGGGTAAGAATATGGCATTCTTAAGTAGTGAGAGTTAGGTGCTTGATGTTGTCTCGACTAAGATAAGCCAGCATAATTTACAGCATTGGCCTCTTTTTCCTTCTTCTTACCAATAATGGGCTTCTTACTTGATCAGCTATTTCCTCGATAGACATTCTACCACTTTTAATGGTGGCATTGATAATTTTTTTAGAGAGAACCAAGTCTGGGAATTTCTTGGTGGCATTTTCCATAAGCTTCTCCTAATAAGGAGCACGTAAGGTGTAAATGAAAATGACTATCATTTCTTTTTCTGTAAGAAGAGGCTAGACTAGGGCTACCTCTTTTCTCCACTTTTAGGCATATTGCCTAAAATTTTCAATGGATCTTTTCTCGAAATTCATCAGGGAAAGTTGATCTGGTGCCCAATCCGATACATACTGGTATTGATTTAGAAAGGCCTTAGCCAAGTCTGCCCATGATTGGATTTTGACATTATCTAGGTCAATATAGCATCGAGCTATTGCCCTAGTGAGGCTATGTTAGAAGCAATGGATGAGAACCTTTTCATCTTTTTCATACCCCGCCATCTTTCATAGGTACATTCAAATACGGACAAAAAGGTCAGTGGTTCCATTAAACTTTTCAAAATCTGAAACTTTGAATTTCGGGGGAATGACAAGGTTAGACACCAAAACAGCTATTGAGCGTCAAAAGCTCCAAACTTGTCACTCCCCTTGATAACTTGGACACATTTTTCTAGTAGTCAAAATTTGTTCACTTCTTCTGCAATTATAGTGGACTTTTAACCTTCGTTTTCTCAGGTTCCTCATGGTTAAGGTTTATCAGATCTATCGATGAGACTCCTACATTCACCCCTTGAGTGCCAGGAATGAATTGACCTACTAAAATAGAATTAAGGTAGATGATTGGCAGAGCCTGAGTGATGGGTGAAGGAGCAAGCCATTATTCTTGTTTAGGTTCCCTTTGGGCGAGTTATGGATTATTGGCAGAGGGACTTTCTAAGTTGGAAGGATCTTTGTTTCAGCAATGCTGGCTTACCCTTTTTCTCTCATGAAGCTGTCATTAATTCCATGAGCTTCATAATTTGAGCTTGCATTTCACATTGTTAATGGAGCATCTGGTCTTGTGATTTCTTTAACTATTAGCTCAAGTCATTCAATACACACTTCATGATCACTTTTCATGATTTGTTTGCGATGTTGCGTGTTCTAATGATGCAGGATGTTGGGTTCCGTTTTCCTAATTAACCCCAGAGTCCCTTGCTCTTTTGTGGCCCAATTCCCTCTTAGACTTCTACTTGAATATGTATTTATTGAGGAGTGCTTATGATGCAATGATGAGTTAAGATAATGAACGATTGATGCAAGTGTAAAATGGTGAAAGCAAATATGCATACGCATTAGAGACAATCAAATCTTGGAATAGCTTCAGCGATAACATCTTTCATAGAGCCACAAAGAGGTTCCTTGCAACACTGAACCAGAAAAATTGTCTCAAAATAATGACGGTCATGATAAACATGATGAGATGATGCATGTGCCAAAACAAAAAGAAAGGGAAATAGGTTAGTGAAATGTATAAGAGACAAATGTAAGAAATTAAGGAATTTGAGAACGTTAGAAAAAAAAATTTATAACATGTCTCAACCAAGGTGGTGAGACAAGAACTGGGTAGCTTATCAACATGACAAGATCCAATTTGCCTCTTCATGAGGTGATGTAATATCTTATTTTTGATGGAAAAATAACCAATTAGTGGTAATATCCATTTATCACCACTAGCGCGGATGCATGTAAGCTATGACTTAGATAGCATAACGGCTTGCACTATAAAACATTATGAATGATGGTTTTTGTTCACCATCACTTATTTATACAATTGTTAGCCATCATCTGGGTGGCATGATGGCATGCCTTGATAAATGAAAAAAATGCAGATGTGGGTGACAATTGTATACTTATTGTCACTTACATAATTATGATGATTAAGAGTAAAGGTTAAAAATGTTTCCTCGAGTGACCCTATTCTCTGGGTATTCTAGTAGTGCTTTGGTGTGGTTTGACATGGTTTAGCTTGTTAGGCTCACTATCTGAAGTTTAAGTTGACGCCTACATAGGTATCCAAATTGGTCCTCAATCCGATAAGGACAGTCGAGGGATCCCAATCCTAGACCCATTGTAGGTTTGGCAGAACGGTTCAATCCATTGGATGTATTTCCCTATGCAAATATGGAGGGTTACTCATAAGAAACATAGGTAATTTAAATCTGAGAAATTATTTCCATGCTTATATAGAGGGTTACTTACAAAGATGGATAGCTCACTTCCTCCTAATGATTGCGTTGTAACCATGCCATGGAGTTTGGCGAGACACTAATGCACATATAAGTGCACGGTGTGTGAGGGGGAACGATCAAACCTTTTTATTTACTTTCGTATTACCATTTTGATTAAACTAATGATTATTCAAATATAAGACAATCCTGATAATCATATCAAACAAAAGATTAGTTGACAAAATAAAGAAAAGGGTCATGGTTAAATGATGGCCAAAGATTGAAAGAACTAAGAACCTAGCAAGACATGGCTATTTATTGGCCAACTCCCTCCTATCCCTAGTGGAGTCGCCAAGCTGTCACAACGTACCCTAGGATGGATCCTCATGGATCTATAGGTGCGCACACCTTAAAATATTTTCCTAACTTAGAAATATCTTCTTGTCCGAGACTTTTCTTCAACAATGTGATGAGAATGAGAATGTATGGATTCTTGACTTATGATACAGGGAAGGGGGGACCTTAAAATAAATCGCTTATCTCATTGGTCTTGGATAACCATCATGAAATGGGTAATGCATGGAGTCGCCACCAATCATTTTTGGCTAGACATGATCGGATGCCTATTAGAACCTATGTTTTGAGTTACGAAACTCAAAACATCAATCCCGAGGTCAATGTAATGCAAAGATTCATCATTTAGGTTTAGGAGTTGGTTATGCACGATGAGGTATGAACCTCTTTGTGATGCCCGAAATCGGTACCTTACTAACTATGTCTTATCTCAGTTTTGATTCTTTCGATCTTAATTTGTCATTATTTTGATATAACCTCTTTTAATGCATAAATCTTATATAAATATAAATCTAGGTTTTGATGAAAAAGATTTAATCTCATATATGCCCCGAAGAGATGGGGAATATAGAAATTTTCAATAAAAATGACCTCTGGATTTTACTTTAAAAATGGAATACTCCACTCTAGGCACTGAAGAGATACCCACGTGGAATATTACCTTTAGTTTTACTTGAAATTATTGGAAAACATGAATGCAAATGATCATCACAAAGAAATCATGTTAGTAAGGCAATAAATGAAGTAACATATCATGGATCATTCAATGCCTATAAAGGAAAGAGATGAACTATTGGAATTTATCTCGCAATTGGCATCGATTATCTAGGAATAACTGAATCGACAATTTTCAAGGTGCATCTAGTTTCTTGATTAAGCAAAGTTTGTTTGACATATTCATAAAAGTCCAAGAAGGAGAAAATTTTTAATTAAAGTTGCAAGACAGGGTTAAAGTATCCATTTAGAAAGATGGGATTAGAGTATCCCCGACGATGGCAAATAATTTTTGACAAAGAAAGATTTTTAAATCTTCACAATTTATAAAAGCAGGGTTGGAGTATCCCCTTGGAAGGTCAAGGTTTGGAGTATCCCCTCAAAAGGTTAGGGTCCCTATATATGACAAATAATTTATCAAAGGAAGATTCTTTAGATCTTGATGATTTTGAAAAATGGGGTTGGAGTATCCCCTTGGAAGGTTGAGGTTAGAATATCCCCGAAAATGGCATATCTGACACTTCTCTAAAAAGTCAAGTTAGAAAAATTAAGTTGATAAAACTTTGTGATTTAGGAAATATGTGAGCATTTCAACAACTTTTGGCACAAGAAATTATTCTGAATGAGGATGGTAAAAACATAAAATGTGTTTGTGCCTTGATACAAATCTATGGGAGGTCAAAGCAGGTTTTCAAGTATGATTAGGGTGATATGGAGACATTCAAAAGTCTTGAGACAAATTCGGGAAATCAACTTAATTTTGACCATAAACGAAAATAGGGGATAGCATCGCGCTATTCCATTTCCTGAATTTATTCTTAATTGGTCTTAAGGCTTGAGAGGGTGAACAAGATACCACTAGAAAAGTAACTCGATGAAGATCAATCTAAAAATTTTCCCAATATCCCAAAAAGTCATTTTTTGGGTAGATAAATTTTCAAGTTCAGATGGATTATGCTATTGGCAGAGCATATGAAGGACAAGATGTGGTAAAATTTGAAAAATCACTTTGGACTCATTTGGTATAAAGAAATTGCAAGCGATGCTTTTACGAAAAGGGAGTTTCATGAATGCTTTAGGAAAAATGTTTGAAAATTTTGGAAAAATCATTTTGTGGGCATGAATGGCCCAACCAGAATGCATGTTAGGATTCTAGAGGTTCTGGACAGTTTAGATTTGAAAAATCATAAATTTCTCATCTGGGATGATTCAGGGGTGAATAAGACATCATTTTACAGATAATTTGACCTGTTTTGAGAGACAAATATCAAAAAAATTATGAAAAATCGTTTAGGTTTTTAAAGTGATTTTTCAATTTGCAACCATTTCGCTACTAGCAGGGGACAAAGCAAAGTAGGGGATATCTCTTAAATTTTTTTATGTCTACAGGTCCAAACTCGAGTTATTGATGCTCGAACGTCTATGACTGAAGTGAGAGAGTGGCATGAGCATCACGGACTCATTTGCACAGCCTCAGGTACTTTTGGGATGATCAAATAGCCCATTGATCATACCACTCAAGGTTTTAACTCAAAAAAAGGTAAAAACTTTTAGGGAATACTTTAATACCATTTTCATTTCAAAATTAGAAGATTTGAGCTTGTTTAACCAAGATTCTAGATCGAGAAAACTTAATTTTCCCTAAGATATTTTGTTAGCTTTAAGGAAAATGCTAAGTCCATGCTAATCCTCATTGGTTGAGGTTAACAAGCTTAGCTTGGGGGGGTTTTGAAAATCAATTTTTGACAGTCATCAAACATGCCTTTTGACAAGGAAAAGACAACAAACATACAAAGGGATAACACAAAACATGAAAGGGGATGCTAACATTCCTAATGGTTTAGACAAAGAAAATGTTATGGATGTTGAAAATGATAATGATTCATGCAAGCTAATGCATAAATGTGCTTGAGATGTGCTAGGCTAATGATTCGTGCATGGATTAAAGATAGCAAGATGTGTATATATGGCATAAAATGCATGAGCAAGAGATATCAAACTGATGAGGATGAAATAAGGCATTTTACCCATCAAAGGGGCATTAAGGCATCCAAATCCTAAACTAGCACAACCATAAGCCATAACAATGCATGATAATCCTATGAGGGTGATGGAAACATGGAGAGCTCACTAAAATGATTAAGATGCTATAATACAAAAATTAAAAGTGATAAGGTGAGAAATTATGCCAACAAAACTTCACTTTTTGGCCAAATAATTGGAGCAGTAGGGAGGGCTTGAATTTCCATCTTTTCCTTGTTCTTAATGAGCAAGGAAAAGAGAAAAATAATGAGGTTTTGGTTCTGGTATGGATGAGGCTGATTTTCAAAATGTGTAATGGTTGCGAATGAGTGTTTTAGGGGTGTTTTTGGGTGCTGAGTAAAGAGCTACGGGATTTTGCTTTTTGTTGTAGGAATGTGTGTTTTAAAGTGTAAATGAGCTGAAATCTAACCTTCTCTAGCTGAGATAGAAGTGGTCCCTTTATACCAGCATTTTAGAGCTAAATTAGATTTGTTTTTGGCCATTTCTCAATGGTGATAAGGTGGTGTCAGCATAGTGGCTATAGGGTGGTTGTAGGGAGCAACTTGCTGCCAATGTGATGGGCATAGGGTGGCTAGTTTAAATGCTGAAATGATTTTCTAGCAAATAGGATGACTGATGGTGATATTAGCCAATAAACTAGGGAGTAGGGTGAACATGTGATATTGACCCTTGTTGATCCAATTTAGACTTCAAAAAAATGTTTTGATTAATTCAAAAGTCTAAATTCATAATTTAATATGGGTTTTAATCTTTTTTGATGCAAAGAAATAAGTTAAAATTAAATTTTGGACCAATGGTGGATGAGTAAAAAATGTCTAGGCTGTGAAAATGGCTTTCATGTATCGATACATTGCATAATGTATTGATACATTTGGTCAAAAAACCTTAATGGTATCGATACAAGGAACATTGTATCGATACAACGATCATTGTATCGGTAAAATAAACCATTGTATCGATACTGTGAACCATTGTATCGATATATATTGATATGTATCGATACATGTCTTTACAAAATGCATGTTTTGGTCTCAGCATGGCCTATTATCGATACATAAGGTCTTGTATCGATACATCTACATGCTATATCGATACAAATAGAGACGTTTCAAATTTTTAGCACGTTGGAGCCTTGTATCGATACATGAGAACCACATATTTAAACATTCAAGTAAAATTAGGAATTTTCTCATATATTTTGTCCCCGAACACCTTATACTATGTTATTTGATGCCACATCCTTGCATTTACTTTTAATCTGATCCCTAGGCCTCTTTGACCTTTACAAAATACTAATGTTGCCCGGTGATCATCACCCCCTTTCACATCCATGCTCTAGATTGCTAAAAATTAGCTCGAACAAAATAAAGTGTCTACAGATACGGCATAAAATGCATGAGCAAGAGATATCAAACTAATGTGGATGAAATGAGGCATTTTGGCATATCAAAGGGGCATTAAGGCATCCAAATCCTAAACTACCATAGCCAAAAGCCATAATAATGCATGATAATCCTAAAGGGGTGATAGAAACGTGGAGTGCTCACTAAAATGATGAAGATGCTAAAAAAAAATGAAAGTGAAAAGGTGAGAAGTTATACCAACAAAACTTCACTTTTTGGCCAAATAATTAGAACCATAGAGAAGGCTTGAATTTCCCTCTTTTCCTTGTTGTTAATAAGTAAAAAAAAGAGAAAAATAATAAGATTTTGGCTTTGGTATGTATAAAGGTGATTTTCAAAATATATAGTGGTTGAAAGTGAGTGTTTTAGGGCTATTTTTGGATGGTAAGTGGAGAGCTATAGGATTTAGTTTTCTTGGTGTAGGAATGTGTTTTGGAAGCTGAAAATGAGCTAGAATCTAACCTGCTTTAGCTGAGATATAAGTGGTCTATTAATATTAGCATTCTAGAGCCAATTTAGAGGTGTTTTTGGTTATTTCTCAAAGGGGACAAAGTGGTGTTAAAAATGAGTTAAAATCAAGTTTTAGATCAATGGTAGACGAGTAAAAAAAATGCCCAGACCATGGAAAATTAGCCCAGTTGCTGCAAAAATTAGCCTAGACAAAATAAGGTGTCTACAGCTGCCCTTCTTTGACCGTTGCTGAGAATTAAGAATCGGGCAAAGACAAATAGACACTATTTTGTTCGAGGTGGAATGACGCTCCCCAGAACACCCATAAAAAAAATAAATTTATTAACTTCGCTGTGATAAGTGCAGTGTGTTAGCAGCAATCTTGATAAAGGTTTAAGTGAATTTTGTAAGGTTTGCCTCCCTTCTAGGGTGTTAGGTTTTCTTAGGTTTAACCCCCTTACGCAGGTATAAAGTAACATGGATTTTTAATATGGGTGCTGCCAGCTTATGTGAGCTTTGACTTAAAACTAGAGTGCCACCAGCTTATGTGGACTTTGACTCAGACTTGGGTGCCACTGGCTTATGTGGGCTTTGAAAAGGTGCCACTGACTTGTGGGCTTTTAAAAAAGGTGTCACTGACTTATGGGCTTTGAAAAGGTACCACAGGCTTATGGGCTTTGAAAAGATGCCACTGACTTGTGGGCTTTGAAAAGATGCCACTGACATGTAGGCTTTGAATAGATGCCACTAACTTGTGAGCTTTAAAAAGGTGCCACAAACTTATGGGCTTTGAAAAAATGCCATTGACTTGTGGGCTTTGAAAGATGCCACTGACATGTAGGCTTTGAAGAAATGCCACTAACTTGGGGGCTTTGAAAAGGTGCCACTGACTTATGGGCTTTGAAGATATGCCATTGACTTATGGTCTTTAAAAACGTTCTACTGACTTGTGGGGGTTAAAGAGCTACCACTGACTTATGGGCTTTGATAAGGTGCCACTAACTTATAGGCTTTGACAAGTTGCCACTGACTTGTGGGCTTTAACAAGGTGCCACTGACTTTTGGGCTTTGAAAAAGGTGCCACTAACTTGTGGGCTTTAAAAAGGTGCCACTAACTTGTGGGCTTGATATGGGTATGATTAGCATAGGTTGTTTGCAGGCAAGTTTGTTGCCACTAGCTCGTATAGGCTTAAAAAGGTTACTTGATAGGTGCCTCCTAAATAATGCTTGGTTTACGAAGCTTAGAGTTCTTACCAGAGACTCTTGGGAGGTTTAGTAAACCTAGCTTGGAGTGATATTGTAAAAATGATAATGTATGCTAGTAATGTGAATGCATGATGTGGAATGCTATTATGATTGCATAATGTGAAGTCTAATACGGAAGATAGTCATAGTTTTTCTTGTACGTCATTTAGACTCTCATAGAGATTGCGATTTGCAACTATGGACTTAGAATTTTGCTAATCTTGCTAGGGATTGTAGGGTGTATCAGCTTCACTAGGGATATGACAAAATCTATTCTAAAAAATTTGGATTATTACCTTTTTTAATTCGGGAGGCTCAATCATTTTCCTGACAATTGGAAGGCATTGTTAATAATTTGAAGACTGTTTGACTGATTAGTTTGATGTCTCTAGTTTCAATAGGATTCTGATAGATTGCATAGGTCGATTTTTAGTTTAAAATGGTTTTTTTTCTTGAGATGTAGCTTGTGAAAGCAAGAAATAGTTTAGTGATTGGTCATGCCGACGGGTGTTTAGACATGATAAGTCCATGATTTTGACGATCAGAGTGTAAGCGAAGTTTTTTTTGCTTTTCTTTCTGTTTTGATGTAACATCGAGATATCCTAATGCATATTTTAGTTAATTATCAAACATTATCAACTAAATGACAAGTGTAATGTGAATTATACTGAGGGTTAAAAGAAACAAGGCATTATTTATTCATGACAATAAAGAGATACAACTTGGTATACTATTTGACAAACGAGTGATTTGGTGGCAAGAAGTATGATCTTTTGGGTGGAAAATGCCTTTAACAATAATGACATGGATGTTTCCTAAGTGCTTTTCAAAATCTTTTTCAAACAATAAATGTGATTAGTATGAGCTAATCTTTTGAAGATCCCTAGGATTGCTTTGCATTGTCCTGTAGGTACTCTCAGTTTATGCCCTATAAAAATTGATCTTCTCAAGTCGCTCTTGCAGGTTTTTAACTATAGTCAGGTTGGCTACCCAAATGCTTTTTTTGGATTTTCATCTAGACCCTTTTTTATTTTCTCTTTTTTTTTTGTTTGCTTTTTTTTGGTTGAAAGACATCTTTTCAAGTTTCCACCCTCTACGTGTAGTATTTTTTGATGAAATTTGAGTTGATTGGGTTGGGCAAGACATTACCATCCATTTCTAACAAGATTAGGGCCTTTCAAAGAAGGCTTGCACTATGACATATAGTCCTTCCTAATTAGGGGTCCACTTGCCCTGTGCATCTTTGTGAATTAGAAGGATCTTCTTCAATACCAATTCACCTAGGTGAAATTGTCATGGGCGCATATTTTTGTCGTGGGCTTGAATCATGCATCTTTGATTCATTTGACCATGGCAGATGGCTTTCATGCCTTTTTCCTTAATGAGATTGAGCTGGTCATATCTGTTCTTGACCCATTTAGCTTTTCCAAGTTTGGTTTCCATTAAAACTCTGAGAAGAGGGATCTCAACTTCGATAAGCAATACAGCTTCCATCCTATAGACAAGAAAAAATGGGGTAGCATCAATGGAAGTGTGAACTAAGGTCCAATAGGCATGAAGTGCTAAGAATAGCTTTTCATGCCAATCTTTGTAAGTCTCAGCCATTTTTTTAACTATTCTTTTAATGTTTTGTTGGCTACCTCGACTGCCCCATTCATCTTTGGGCGATAAGGGACAGAATTATGAAGCTAGATCTTAAATTGTAAGCAGACTGCTTGTATCTTTTCATTATTTAAGTTGCTTCCATTGTCTATGATGATTTAGTTCAAATGGCCATATTTACAGATAATGTCCCACTTAACATACTTCTAGATGGTCTATCTAATGACATTAACATACGAGGTAGCCTCCACCTATTTAGTGAAATTATCGATCACTACCTAAATAAAATGATGCCCATTGGAAGCTTTAAGGGTGATTGGCCCGATCATGTCCATGCCCCACATAAAGAAAGGCCATCAGGCTATCATGACGTGAAGTGGCACTATAGGGACATGGATCTTGTCAGCATAAATTTGACACTTATGGCATTTTCAAGAATAATTGATGCAGTCTCTCTTGAAGGTCCACCAGTAATAACCCGCTCTCATGATTTGCTTGGCCATCCGATGTCTATTACTATATGTACCATAAATCCCTTTATAAACTTCTTCTAGGATCTCTTTAGCTTTAAGGGTCTCAACGCATCTGCGCAATACTTGATCGTGACTTTTTTTGTATAAGATTTTTTCACCGAGAACAAATCCCATAGCTAGCCTTCTGATAGTCCTTTTATCAATCTCAGTTGCATGTTTGGGATATTGCTGATACTTAATGTAACGAAGGATGTCATAGTACCACAGTAGGCCATCCTTCTCTTTTTCAACATTATGACAATGAATCAGAGTTGTGTAGATGCTCATCAAGATAAGAGCAACATCTGACTCTTAGTTGACTTTAAACTTGGATGCCAAGGTTACCAAAGCATTAACTATTTGGTTCTTTTCTCGAGGTAAGTGTTGAAAACTAATATCATCAAATTTTTTTCTTGAGCTTTGCTATCAGCTTTCCTTACTACATCAACTTATCATCTTGAATTTGCCATTCCCCTTTTAATTAGTAGATGACTACAGTCGAATCACTGAACACCTATAATATCTTGACATTTCTCTCAATGGCTGCTTGAAGCCCTATGACATAAGCTTTATATTCTGCGATATTATTCATGCAGTCAAAATTTAGCCTTGGTGTCAATGTATAATGACTCCCATTGGCTGACATTAATATTGCCCCAATTCCATGTCCTAGAGCATTTGATGCTCCATCAAAATACATCTTTTAGGATTGATCTTGGTTGAAGGCATCTTCGTCTTTAGAAATGCACATTAGATCTTCATCTGGGAAGTTAAAATTTAAGGGTTTATAGTCATCCGCTGCTCAACTTGCTAAAAAGCTAGCTATCACACTACCCTTGATGGCCTTTTAACTGACATAGGCAATATCGTATTCAGAAAGTAGGACTTGCCATCTACCTAGCCTTTATGATGGTGTAGGGGCTTTGCATAGATACTTAAGAGGATCAAGCCTTGCAATCAACCATGTGGTGTGATACAGCATGTACTGCCTGAGTCTCTTGGCTGTCCATACTAAAGCACAGCATAACTTCTTGACTGTGAAGTAATTGCACTCACATTTCGTGAACTTTTTGCTTAGGTAATAGATTGCTTGTTCCTTCTTTCCTGACTCATTATGCTGCCCTAATACACAACCCATAGACTTGTCAAAGATTGCCAAGTAAAAGATTAAAGGTCAATCGAACATCAGTTGTACCAACACTGGCGGGCTTGATAGATAATGTTTGACTTTATCAAAGGCTTCTTGACATGCCTCATTCCACTCACTTAGATTTTGTTTATGAAGGAGCCAAAAAATGGGGTCGCATTTGTTAGTGAGCTAGGATATGAATCTAGCAACGAAGTCTAGTCTACTTAAATAGCTTCTCACTTTCTTTTAGGATTGAGGTAGTGGCATATCCTGAATGGCTTTGACTTTGTTCCTGCCAACTTCAATCCCTTTTTCGCTGACTATAAAGCCTAAAAGCTTACCTGAAGTGACTCTGAAGGTACACTTGGTAGGATTCAATTTGAGTTGAAATTTTTATAGCTGTTCAAAAAGTTTTTGAAGGTCTATGACATGCTCATCCTCTTTCATCGACTTGGCAATCATGTCACTAATGTAGACCTCAATATTTTTGTGCATCATGTCATGGAATAGGGCTACCATTGCTCGCTGATAGGTTGTCCCAGCATTTTTGAGTCCAAAAGGCATGACATTATAGCAAAATGTCCCCCACATGGTTATAAAAGTTATTTTCTCTATTCCTTCGGGTGCCACCTTGATCAGGTTATAGCCTGAGAATCCACCCATGAAGGAGAACAAAGAATTCTTGGTCATATTGTCTACCAAAGTGTTAATAGGGGGTAGTGGGAAGTTATCCTTAGACTAGCTCTATTTGGATCCTGATAATTAACACACATTCATACTTTGCCATCTTTCTTCAGGACTAGGACTATATTGGTAGCCCATTCTGGAAATTTGGCTACTTTAATAAACCTTGCATCATACTACTTCTTGATTTTTTTTCTTTAATTTTAAGAACCATTTTTGGTTTCATCCTTTTTAATTTGCTAAATTGGTTTGCATCCGGGCTTGATGGGAAGCTTGCGGACTACTATATCAGTATTTAGTCTTGGCATGTCTTGATATGATCAAGCAAATACATCTTGATATTCTTGGAGTAGGTCTATATCAATTGACGACTTTATTGAGGTTCTAATTTTAACCTTCTTTCAGTCCAGCTGAGTACCTAGATTTATTACATTCGTTGGGTCTTTATGGGGCATGATCTACTTCTCCTCTTGCTCAACTAATTGTAAGAGGTCTGGTGGTATAGAGTTTTCTTCAAAATCTTTTTCAGGATTAACTTTACTAGTATAAATTGATTGTTCAAAATCGATCTTCAAAGACCCATCAAACACATCCAAGTTAGTGTTGTCAAGCCATTTATTACGAAAGGCATATACACAACTAATGAATTTAGATACAAATGAAGGTAAAAGAGTAATGGAGACAATACAATATGGAATGATATATGTAAAAGTCATTTCATTGATAACATTTGATAAAAAAAATGCCCCTTACATAGGACACC
>JBBYHO010318423.1:0-38039 GCA_038382025.1 Adansonia gregorii | reverse complement strand
ACAATATGGAATGATATATGTAAAAGTCATTTCATTGATAACATTTGATAAAAAAAATGCCCCTTACATAGGACACCTATCAGCCTTTGGGTGAAGGCATGTAGGTTTTCATTTCTTGACGTTACATGAAAGGGACAGGAAAAGTGTAAGGGATCCATCATGACCCTATCATTAAAATCAGGTTTTAGTGGAAGGATATGAATTTTATGGCTTGGTATCTTAGAGATAGAGGTTGTTAAATGCTCTGTTTAAGATGACCAAGACTTCTTTTGCCTTTTACTCTTCTGGTCAGTTTGGATTGATTTGTCCTCTCGAATGGAATATCTCATAGAGAAAAGGGAACATTATTAGCTTTGATTATTTTTCTTGATTTAATGATTGTGTCATCTCCTGGTTTTGGATCCTCTTTTCTTACTACTTTCTTGAGTGTGCATTGGCTTTGAATCCTAAGCCTCTTTTGTTGGCTTGAGTGGTGACCTGTAGGGCTCGGGCCATCCCTTGTAGATTATTGCCAAGCCTTTCCCAACACGAGAACCTTTGCCAACGGTTATTTTTAAACCCAAGTAGGTATTCTTTGACAGGTGGGGTTCAACTATTGGTAATCTTTCTTCCATAAATGTTGCATTAACAAACTCAAAAGATTAGAAGAAAGACTCTGGTGCATCCTCATTAGGCTCTATATAGATATCCTCAGTGAAAGAAGTGGCGATCATTTCTTTTTCAGCTCTAATGGTGACTACTTTGTCATCTATCATAAATTTGAGCTTGGATGGAGAGAGGAAGGGATAGCTTTGACAGAGTATATCCATGGCCTTCCTAATAGGCAATTGTAAGAAGGATTAATATCCATAACTTGGAAGTTAACTTCATATAGACATAGGCCTATTTGAAGCTGGATTATGATTTGCCAATTACTCTGTGACATGTACCATCAAAAGCTCAAAACTATGATGTGGCTGCTCTTGATGTTGGACTGATTAACAAGGAGTTTGTTTAATGCAGTCATAGGCATAACATTAAGGGCTGACCATTATCTATGAGTACTTTAGGCAAAATACATCCCTTGCAATGGGTAAGGATATGCAGAGCTTTATAACTACCTCTGCCTCTAGGTGGAATCTTATCATCATTGAAAGAGTTATAATTATCGGCCATGATATTGTTCACTAGCTAATCTAACTTGTTCACGAGGATGTCCGAAGGCACATATGCTTCATTTAGCAACTCTAGTAATGCATTTTAGTGAACCTCAAAATTAAGAAGAAGAGATAGCATAAAAATCTTTACGGGTTATTGGCTTAACTAGTTTACAATACAGTATTCACTATGCTTGATGAACTTGAAAAACTCCATGGCTTCTGTTTCACTTACTACTTCCTTGACTTTCTTGGGCTCAAAATTCATTGCTTGGGCTTGAATGGTACTGTTGCTTGGAGATGCATCAACTTTTTATTTTTTTTGAGCTGGGGGAGCATTACACCCATCACTTCAGGTTAGGTGGCTAATTCCTGATAGTAGTTAAGGGAGTTAGCTCTCTAATCATCACTACCTAATTTTTGTATTTCCATGGGACAGTTTTGTTGCTCTTATACAAGAATTTTTTAGGTACTTCCATAACTAACTTTGGTATAGGTGTCGAATAACTGACCTTGGGACTTAATTTGCCATAAAAAATGAGGGGTCAATTTATCCCATATGGTGGTTGCATGGTTTCATCTCCTGTCATATTGAAAGATTCAGCAGCAGGTGTGATCTTATAATAGAATTTTATCTAGCCTTCATTCATCATTCTTTGAACCATGGACCTAAACTCTTTGCATGATTATAAGGTATAACCTACAATTGTGTGGAAGTCACAGAAGTTATTGGGATTGTCTTCCAATTTTCCTATTGTGTTAGCAACTTGACCTAAATCAATGCTTTCCAGATCAAAAACATTGGCATCCTTACATCCTCTATGCTTGCCTTGACTTTATATTTGTTCTTAATGTCGATCATATTTACAGTCGACTCAGTGTGGTTTGGTAAAAGATTAGCGACAAATTTAGTCCTTGGTTCATCCTAAACTGCAAGACTTTTGAGTTAATTAGATTTTACACATTTCGTTTGAAAGATATGCAGTTTTCAATGTCGTGCCTTACTGCCCCACATGGTATTCACAGTGGGTGTTAGGATTGTACCATTACGGGTATGGTGGCTTCCTTTTTGAGGCATAGATTAGGCCACTAAATGATTTTGAAGCAAGGTCTGGTAGAACTCCTTATAGGTCATAGGGATGGGATCAAAATGTTGTCTTGGTTGATTTGCACCTCGATTGCCAAGTGGATTATTGGTTCCTCGATTGGCACTTTGGTGAACTTATGAAGGGTAGCTCTGTAGTGGGTTAGATGAGATTGCAAGTGATGGGTTGTAGGCATTAATTGGCTGAGGGGGTATGGTGATAGGATGAGAATACAAATGCTTGGGTGGTGAGGATCTAGTATTTAGCACCATTTTGGCTGAGATAAGCTAGCATAACTTATGGTATTGGCCTCTCATTCTAGACATTTCCCGGGCTAACATTCTACCACTTTTAATGGCTGTGTCAATCATTTCTCCAAATAGGATTAGGTCTATGAATTTTTTGGTGGCATTTCCTATGAGCTTCTCGTAATAAGGAGTGCGTAAGGTGTGAATGAAAGTGACTATCATCTCTTTTTCTGTAAGGGGAGGTTGGACTAGGGCTACTTCCTCTCTCCACTTTTAGGCATATTGCCTAAAACTTTTAGTGGATTTTTTCTCAAAATTCATTAGGAAAAGTTGATCCGGTGCCCAATCCAACAGCGTTGGTATTGATTTAGAAAGGCCTTAGCCAAGTCAGCCCATGATTGGATTTTCACATTGTCTAACTCAATATACCACTAAGCTGCTGCCCCAATGAGGCTATGCTAGAAGCAATGGATGAAAAGCTTTTCATCTTTCTTGTACGCAGCCATCTTTTATAGGTACATTTGGATATGGACAGAAGGTTTAGTGGTTCTATTAAACTTTCAAACTCTGGGACTTTGAACATCAAGGGAATGACAAGGTTGGACACTAAAGACAACAATTGCACATCAAAAGCTTTGAACTTGTCACTCCCCTCGATAGCTTGGAGGAATTTTTCTAGTAGCTAAAATTTGTTCACTTCGTCTACAGCCATGGTGGGCTTTTGACCTTCTATTTTCACTGGTTCCTCATGGTCAAGGGTTATCGGATCTGCCGATGAGACTCTTGTATTTATCTCTTGAGTGCCAAGAATGAATTGACTTGCTAGAACAAGATTTAGGTAGATAACTGATGGAGCCTAAGCGGAAGGTGTAGGAGCAGGCTGTTGTTCTTGTCTAGTTTCCCCTTGGGCATATTCTGGATTATTGGTAGGGGGACTTTCAATGTTGGGAGGACCATTCCTTGTCTCAGCAGTGTTAGCTTGCCCTTTTTCTTTCATAGAGGTGGTCATTAGTTCCATAAGTTTTGCAATTTAAATTTTGTATTTTGTATTGCTAATGAAGTATCTGGTCTTACGATTCCTTAACCATTAGCTCAAGTCACTCAATACGAGCTTCATGATCACTCTCCATGATTTACCTACGGGGTCATATGTTGTAGTTGTGCATGATGTAAGGTTCTGTGTTCCTAATTGATCTCGAAATCCCTTGCATTTTTATGGCCCAGTTTCCGTATTAGACTTTTTCAAAAATGTATTTATTGATGAGCATTTATGATGCAATGATGAGTTAAAATAATGAATGATTGAAGCAAGTGCAATGAAAAATGGTGAAATTAAATGTGCATATGCATTGAAGATAATTGATTCTTGGAACAGCTTCATCAATAACATCATTCATAGAGTCACAAAAGGGTTTTTTCTTTTATGACATGATTACATATGAAAGTATCTAACATAATTACATTGTGTAATCACACAATCAAGAAAACTTAAAAGTTATTGCTCATGATCTTCAACAGGTACGATGTCTTGCCTTATGGACCGAGTTGCTTCAATCATGTCATCCACCTTTTATTATGCCATCTGAACTTGTTGAGTGAGGTACTGATGTTGTTCTTGGTAGTTCAAAAGTGCTTGCTCGATTGTTGCCTGCGAATTTCGTTAACGTTGCTCGGAAGCCCTTGTTAGTTCATTGATGTGACCATGATGATCTTGAAGAGATTGTTCTAACTCTTAGATTCTATGAATGAGAGCTTCATTTTTAACCCAGGTGGCTTTCGCATCTCGCATTTGGGCCTTGAGTCTTTGATTCCTTCATTAGCAGGTGGAAACAAGAGCACATGCCCTCTTGAACTTTTCTTTGTTGGTTCTAACTTCCTCTTTTTACTGATTCAGCTCACGATTGAGAGTGGCAACTTTCGCTTCCCATTTGGCTGATGTCTTGCCAATATGTCAAAACTTATTAGCTTTTCTGAGTGTCATATAATCCTTGGTCAGGCTCTCAAGGTCATTTTTGAAGCAATCCCTTTCTTTAATGACTCGATCCATTTCACCACTCCTAAGATAGATATCAATCTCTAGTTGACCATTTTCCTCTCTAAGTCGAGAGATTTCTATGGCAAAGGATGCCTTTTCTAGCTTGAACTTTTTCTTAAATAGCTCGATCTCAAAAGGTGGTTCCTCTGTTAGGATTTGCAGTATCTCTGAGTTAGGGGACAATGGATTGTTGATATGGCAAAGTCTCTATTCTTTGTATCCATGTGTGGTGGGGCTTTCTCTCCAGTATCTTTCCATACAATTGACCTTCTTCTAGGATTGGAAAGCTAACTAGACTTTTACTTTGTAATTAGGCTCTCTGTATTCAAAATCTTAGTGTCCTAAGTTTTCAAAGAACAAGTTGAATTGCTAGTACTAGAACGGACACAATACCAATAAAGGAGAATAACTAGTATTTCTTTATAATCCCAGAAGTGGTATGCAAGTGTAGTCTCCACATCTGTACACAATCGAATGAGAAAACACCCATGGAGCTCTCCACGTAATTTCTTCCTCTTTGACATTTCGTAATTCCTTGACCTAATACTTTTCTATCTTATCATTATAACATTCTTCCTCTAATGCCATTGAAAAAGGACTGACCTTGAAGAAAAAATTTTGCCTGACTCTTCCTTTCCTAACATAAAGATGACCTAGGAGCCATATCTAGAGCAATGGATTGCACCCGATAAACTTTCCTATTCTAGTTCATTTACAAAAATTGAGGGCGCAAATGGTTTCAACGATGATGGTGGAAGCAGGGTTGATGTTGCAACATAGGCGAGAAAAGAAATCTGTGACTGTCGCCTCTACATAACCCAAAGTCTTTGAGAATATAATGAGCCTGTAGATTGCCAAAGCGTGACATCTTAAGCTTTTTTTGAATAGAAAGATTTAGCATTGCCTCTTTAAAGCTAGCCCAAGAGATGTATTCGCTACTCTTTTTTACTTTAACGTGACTGTCAATCCATGCTTTTGTGACTCCAAGAATTTGCCTTAACCTTTTCTTGAACAGAGGAGGCGTTAGCGCCTTGCAGTAAATCCAGTCTGATTTGGCCCTTTCTATGATGAGCAGGGCATGTACTCATCAATGGTAAGGACTAAATCTTATTGGTTGAAGGTAAAACATTAGTAGGGTAGATTCTAGAACTGTGCTACTGCTCGCAACAAGCATCATCCAATTGAACTTAAAGTAAGAGAGCTATATCCTCATACTTTTTAGTAAAGGCTTCTTTCCTGTTGCAATCTTAATTGTCCTAAATATGCTTCGATTCCCAATAATCATTGTGACAAAAACTGATCTTGACCTTTTCATGCATTTCTAAGATGTAGTTAGGCTTTAAGATGTCCACATCTTGATGTTGGTGACCTTCTGACCATGTTCTGACATTTTCAAAGGACTCGATAGTCGAGATAAGCTATTGCTCCATAAATGATGCCCCTTGCTGAACACCGAACCAGAACAATTGTCTTAAAATGATGATAGTCATGATGGTTATTATGAAATGATGCATGCACCAGAACACAAACAATGGGAAAATAAGTTAATGGAACATATAGGAGACAAATGTAAGGAAATAAAGAATTTAAGAACATTAGAACAAAAAAATTCATAACATGTTTCAACCAAGGTGGTGAGATGAGAAACGGGCAGCTTTTTAACATGCTAGGATGCAATATGCCCTTCATGAAGTGATGGAATATCTTATTTTAATGGAAAAAGAAACAACCACTAGTGCAGATGTGCGTTAAGCCATGACTCGGTCAGCATAATGGCTTACAGTATAAGACATTTTGAACAATGGTTTTTGTTCACCATCACTTATTTATACATAGGTTAGTCGTTGTTCGGGTAGCATGGTGGGATGTCTTGATAAATGATAAAAATGAAGATGATGGTGACAATTGTATACTCATTGTCACCTACATAATTATGGTAATTAAGAGTAAAGGTTAGGAATGTTTCCCTGAGTGACCCTATTCTCCGGGTATTCTAGTAGCATTATGGTATGGTTTGACATGGTTTAGCTCGTAGGTCTCACTATATTAGGTTTAAGTAGATGCCTAAACAGGTATCCTAATTGCTCCTCTGTCCATTAATGATAGTCAAGGGACCCTGATCCTTAACCCATCGCGGGTTTGGCAAAATAGGTTCGATCCATTGGATGTATTTCCCTATGCAAATGCGGAGGGTTACTCATGAGAGACATAGGTGATTTACATCCAGGACGTTATTGCCATGCTTATGCGGAGGGTGACTCACGAAGGCGGATAGCTCGCTTCCTCTAATAATTGGGTTATAACCATGCCATGGAGTTTAGCGAGACACTAATGCACATGCAAGTGCATGGCATGTGATGGGGAAACGATAAAACCTTTTTGTTTACTTTCGTATTACCATTTTTATTAAACTAATGATTATTCAAAAATAAGACAATCCTGACAATCATGTCAAACAAAAGATTAGTTGACAAAACGACAAAAGGGTCATGGTTAGATAATGATCGAAGATTGAAAAAACTACGAACCTAGCAAAACACGGCTAGTTATTGGCCTAAATCTCTATACTATCCCAGTGGAGTCGCTAGTCTGTCACAACATATCCTGAGGTGCATCGTCGCGGATCTATGAGTGAGTACCATTTAAAATTTTTTTTTACTTGGAATGTTTTCTTAATCGAGACTTTTCCTTCACGACGTGATGAGAATGAAAAAGTACAAATTCTCGACTTATGACACAGTGAAGGGGGACCATAAGATGAATCGCTCATCTCCTTGGTCTCGGATGGCCAATGCTTGGGGCTGCCACCCATCAGTTCGAGATAGGCATGATCGGATGCCTATTGAAACATATGTTTTGAGTTACAAAACTTAAAACATTGATCCCGTGGTTTTCATAATGTAAAGATTCACTGTTTGGGTTCGGGAGTTAGTTACATGTGATGAGGTACAAACCTCTTTGTGACACTCAAAATCAGTACCTTACTAGCTTTGTTTTATCTTGGTTTCGATTCTTTTAATCTTAACTTGTCATTATTTTGATATAACCCTCTTTTAATGCATGAATCTTATAAAAATGCAAATCCAGGTTTTGATGAAAAAGATATAATCTCATATACGCCTCATAGAGATGGGGAATATAGAGATTTTCAATAAAATGACCTTTGGATTTTACTTTGAAAATGGAATGTTTCACTTTAGGCACTGAAGAGATACCCACGTAGAACATTACCCTTAATTTTATTTGAAAATGTTTTGAAAACATGAATGCAAATAATCATCACAAAGAAATCATGTTAGTAAGGCAATAAATGAAGTAACATAACATGGATCATTTAATGCGATGATAAAGAAAAAGAATAGACTACTGGAATTTATCTAGCAATTGGCATTGATTATTTGGGAATAATCAAATCAATAATTTTTTAGACACATCTGGTTTTCTTGATTAAATAAGGTTTGTTTGACATATTCATGGAAATTCGAGAAGGAGAAAAAAAGGTTAATTGTAGTTGAAAGATAAGGTTGGAGTAACCCTTTGGAAAGGTAGGGTTGGAGTATCCCCGTGGTTGACAAATAATTTTAACAAAGGAGGTTTCTTTTAATCTTGACAATTTTGAAAAGTGACGTATCCCCTAGAAAGCTCAACGTTAGAGTATCCCCGTGGATAATAAATCATTTTGACAAAAAAAGGTTTTTTTTAATCTTGATAATTTTGAAAAATAGGGTTGTAGTATCCCCATGGATGATAAATCATTCTGATAAAAGAAGGTTTTTTTAATCTTAATAATTTTGAAAAACGGTATCCCCTTGGAAAGGTAGGGTTAGAGTATCCCTAAAAGTGACACGTTTGACACTCTTTTAGAGAAGTTGAGTTAGAAAACTAAAGTTAGCAAAACCTTATGATTTATGAAATATATGAGCCTTTCAACAACTTTTGGCAAAAGAAATTATTATGAATGAGGATGATAAAGATGTAAAATGTGTTTGTTCCTTGATATGAGCTAATGGGAGGTCAATGCATGTTCTTGAGTTTGATCAAGTTGATATGGAGACATTCAAACATCTAGAGATGAAATTCGGGAAGATAACTCAATTTTGACCATAACCAAAATAGGGGACAGCATCACGCTATCCTGTTTCCTGAATTTATTCTAAATTGGTTTAAAGCTTTAGAAGGTGGACAAGATACTATTAGAAAGGTAACTCGACGAGGGTCAACCTAAAAATATTCTCCATATCCCAAAAAGTCACTTTTCATGGAATAAATTTTCAAGTCTGGATTAATTGAGCATATAAGGATAAGTGTATCAAAATTTGAAAAACCACCCAGACTCATTTGGTATCAAAAAATTGTAAGTGATACCTCTCTAAAAAGTGGATTTCATGAATCTTTTATGAAAAATGTTTGAAATTTTTGGAAAATCAGTTAGTGGGCCTAAATAGGCTGACCAGAATACATGTTCAGATTTCAGAGGTTTAGGATAGTTTAGATTTGAAAAATCATAACTCCCTCATCCAGAATGATCTCTAGGTGAATGACATTGTTTTAAAGATAATTTGATATGCTTTAAGAGAAAAATATCAAAAAATTCATGAAAAATCGTTTAGAATTTTAAAGTGATTTTTCAATTTGCAATAGTTGTGCTGCCAGCAGGGGATAAAGCAAAACAGAGGATATTTTCATTTTCTTTATGTCTGCAAGTCCAAAATCAAGTCATTGACATTTGAACATCTATGACTGAAGGGAAAGAGCGGCATAAGTGTCACGAACTCATTTGTATAGCCCTAGAATAGTTTAGGATGATAAAATAGCTCATTGATCATACCACTCAAGGTTTTGACTAAAAAAAGACACAAACATTTAGGGAATAATTGTAAGACCATTTTCATTTCAAAATAAGAAGATTTAAGCTTGTTTAACTAAGATTCCAGATCTGGAAAACTTAATTTTCCTAAGATATTTTGCTAAGTTTAAGGAAAATGCTAAGCCCATGCCAATCCTCATTGGTTGAGGTTAACATGCTTGGCTTGGGGGTTTTTGAAAATCAATTTTTGATAGCCATCTAACATGCATTTTGAGAAGGAGAAGACAACAAACATACAAGGAGATGGCACATAACATGAATGAGGATGCTAACTTTACCAATGGTTTAAATAAAGAAAATGTTATGCTTTGTGACAAGAAAATGTTATGGATGCTGAAAATGGCAATGATTCATGCAAGCTAATGTATAAATGTGCTTGAAATGTGTTAAGCTAATGATTCATACATGGATTAAGGATAACAAGATGCATGGATATGGGATAAAATGCATGAGCAACAGATATCAAACTAATGAGGATGGAATGAGGCATTTTGGCACATCAAAGGGGCATTAAGGCATCAAAATCCTAAACTACTGCAACCAAAAGCCACAAAAATGCATGATAATCCTAAAAGGGTAATGGAAACATGGAAAGCTCATTAAAATGATGAAGATACCAAAAAATAAAAAATGAAAGTGATAAGGTGAGAAATTATACCAATAAAACTTCACTTTTTGGTAAAATAATTGGAGCAGTAGAGAGGGCTTGAATTTTTCTCTTTTCCTTGTTGTTAATAAGTAAGAAAAAGAGAAAAATAATAAGGTTTTGGTTTATGGGTGAGGGTGATTTTAAGAATGTGTAGTGGTTGAAAGTGAGTGTTTTTGGGGCTATTTTTTGGTGGTGAGTGGAGAGCTGCGAGATTTGGTTTTCTTAGGTAGGAATGTGTTTTAGAATCTAAAAATGAGCTAGAATCCAACCTTTTTTAGATGAGATATATGTGGTCTATTTATACCAGCATTTTGGAGCCAATTTAGTGGTGTTTTTGGTCATTTCTTAAAGGGGACAAGGTAGTGTTAGCTTGATGATTATAAAGTTACTGTAGAGAACAACTTACTGCCAATGTGATAGACATAGGGTGGCTAGTTTAATGCTAAATTGATTTCCTACAAATAGGGTGGCTGATGGAGATCTTAGTCAACAACCTGGGGAGTAGGGTGATCATGTGATATTGACCTTTTTGATCTAATTTAGACTTAAAAAATGGTTTGATTAGTTCAAAAGTCCAAATTCGTAATTTGATATAGGTTTTGATTTTTTAATGCAAAGAAATGAGTTAAAATCAAGTTTTTTGATCAATGGTAGACAAGTACAAAATATGCTCGTACTGCGAAAAATTAGCCTAGCTGCTAAAAGAATTAGCCCGAATAAAATAAGGTGTCTACATTTTGGATTTCCAAGAAAAGCATCTATTTCCACCATTTTCCTTGCAGTTAAAGTTTATCTGTGAAATGAGACAAACTTCGATACTTGTAATAATCCCTATTCTTTTTGCTATTAGCACTACAATCATGTTTTTCATTTTAGGATACATGATCTAGATGCATTGGATTTGCAAGAAAAGCATTTCTTTCCACCATTTTCCTTATAATTAATGTTAATCTATGAAATGAAACAAACTTGGATATCCATAATAATCTTCAATCTTTTTGTTATTGGCACTCCAATCATGTTCTTCTTATTAGGATACGCGACATTAAAGACTTGGATTTGCAAGAAAAGCTTTTCCTTCCACTATTTTCCTTATAATCAAAGTTCTTTCATGAAATGAGACAAACTTGTATTCTCGTAATAATCTCCATTCTTTTTATTATTGTCACAGCATCATGGTCCCTACATTGGGATATGCCATCTTGATGCTTTGGATTTGCAAGAAAAGCTTTACTTTTGACCCTTTTCCTTATAATGAATGTCCATCCGTGAAGTGAGACAAACTTGGATATTCGTGATAATCTCCATTCTTTTTGTTATGGCCACTACAATCATGTTCTCCACATTTAGATGCATGATATTGATGCTTTGGATTTGCAAGAAAAGCCTTTTGTTCCATCATTTTCCTTTTAATCAAAGTTCACTCATGAATTGAAACAAACTTAGATGCTCATAGTAATCTCCATTATTTTTACTATGGCTACTACAATCAAGTTTTACTCATTGGGATAAATGATATTGAACCTTTGGATTTGCAAGAAAAGCTTTCCTTTCTGCCATTTTCCTTATAATCGAAGTTCATTGTTGGAATGAGACAAACTTAGGTACTTGTAATAATCTCTATTCTTTTTGTTATTGGTACTATAATCGCGTTCTCATCATTGGGATACATGATATTAGTGCTTTGGATTTTCAAGAAACGCTTTTATTTCCACCATTTTCCTTATAATCAAAGTTCATCCGTGAATTGAGACAAACATGGATACTCATAATAATCTCTATTCTTTTTCTTATGGGCACTAGAATCATGTTCTCCTAATTGCGATACACGATATAAATGCTTTAGATTTACAAGAAAAGCTTTTTCTTCCCCCATTTTCCTTATAATTAAAGTTCATTCGTGAAATGAGACAAACAGGGGTACTCGTAATGATCTCCATTTTTCTTGTTATTGGCACAACAATCATGTTCTGCACATTGAGATACACGATATTGATGCTTTGGAATTAGAAGAAAAGCTTTTCTTTCCACCATTTTCCAAATAGTCAAAATTCATCCATGAAAAGAGACAAACTTGGATGCTCACAATATTCTCCGTTCTTTTTGTTATTGGCACTACAATCATGTTCTTCACATTGGGATACATGATAGTGATGCTTTGGATTTGCAAGAAAAGCTTTTCTTCCCACCATTTTCCTTGTAATTAATGTTCACCTGTGAAATGAGACAAATTAGGATACTCGTAATAATCTCCATTCTTTTTGTTATGGGCACTACAATCATATTCTCCTTACTGCGATATATGATATTGATGCATTGGATTTGCGAGAAAAGTGTTTATTTTCAGCATTTTCCTTATAATCAAAATTGTTTTGTGAAATGAGATAAACTTGGCTACTCATAATAATCTCCATTTTTTTTGTTATTGGCACTAAAATCATGTTCTCCTAATTAGGATACATCATATTAACGCTTTGGATTTGCAAGAAAAGCTTTTCTTTCCACCATTTTTCTTATAATCAAAGTTCATTCATGAAATGAGACAATCTTTGATTCTTGTAATAATCTCTATTCTTTTTGTCATTGGCACTGCAATCATGTTCCCCACGTTGGGATACAAGATCTTGATGCTTTGGATTTGCAAGAAAAGCTTTGCTTTTAACCATTTTCCTTATAATTAATGTTCATCCGTGAAATGAGACAAACTTGGACACTAATAATAATCTCCATTCTTTTTGTTACGGGCACTACAATCATGTTTTCTTCATTCGGATACATGACATTGATGGTTTGGGTTGCAAGAAAAGCATTTATTTCCACCATTTTCCTTGTAATGAAATTCTTTTGTGAAATGAGATAAACTTGCCTACTTATAACAATCTCTAATCCGTTTGTTATTGGCACAATAATCATGTTTTCCTTATTGGAGGACATGATATTGATGCTTTGGATTTGCAAGAAAAGCTTTCATTTCCACCATTTTCCTTATAATCAAAGTTCATCTGTGAAATGAGTCAAATTTGGATTCTTGTAATAATCTCCATCCTTTTGTCATTGGCACTGCAATCATGTTCTTCTCATTATGATACACAATATTAATGCTTTGAATTTGCAAGAAAAGCTTTTCTTTTCACCATTTTCCTTATAATCAAAGTTCATTCGTGAAATGAAACAAACTTCACTGCTCGTAATAGTCTTCTTTCCTTTTCTTTTTGGCACTACAATCATGTTTTTCGCAGTGGGATACACGATATTGATGCTTTGGATTTGCAAGAAAAGCTTTTCTTTCCAGCATTTTCCTTATAATATAAGTTCATCTATGAAATGAGACAAACTTGGATTGTTGTAATAATCCCCATTTTTTTTTTGTTATTGGCACTACAATCAAGTTTTCCTTATTAGGATACACGATAGTGATGCTTTGGATTTGCAAGAAAAGCATATCTTTCCACTATTTTGCTTATAATCAAAGTTTATTCGTGAAATGAGACAAACTTGGCGTCTCGTAATAATCTCCATTCTTTTTGTTATTGGCACTACAATCTTGCTCTCTATATTGGGATACATGATTTTGAGGCTTTAGATTTGCAAGAAAAGCTTTTCCTTCCACCATTTTTCCTATAATCAAAGTTTATCTATGAAATGAGACAAACTTGGTTTCTAGTAATAATCTCCATTCTTTTTGTTATGGGCACTACAATCATGTTCTCCTCATTATGATACACGATCTTGGTGCTTTAGATTTGCAAGAAAAGCTTTTCTTTCCACTAATTTCCTCATAATGAAAGTTCATTTGTGAAATGAAATAAACTCGGCTACTCATAACAATCCCCATTCTTTTTGCCATTTGCTTTGCAATCATGTTCCCCACATTGGGAAATGCAATCTTGATGCTTTGGATTTGAAAGAAAAGCTTTGCTTTCGACCATTTTCCTTATAGTTAATGTTCACTGTGAAATAAGACAAACTTGGATGCTCAAAAAATCTCTATTTTTTTATTTTCATGGGCATAATAGTCATGTTCTCCTCATTGGGATACATGATATTAATGCTTTGGATTTGCGAGAAAAGCATTTTTTCCACCATTTTCCTTATAATCAAATTTCATTTGTGAAATGAGATAAAATTGGCTACTCGTAATAGCCTCTATTCTTTTTGTTATTGGCACTACGATCATGTTCTTATCATTGGGATACATGATATTAATGCCTTGGATTTGCAAGAAAAGCTTTTCTTTCCACCATTTTCCTTAAAATCAATGTTCATCCATGAAATGAGACAAACTTGCATACCCATAATAATCTCCAAACTTTTTTATTAGCACGACAGTCATGTTCTCCACATTGGGATGCATGATATTGATGCTTTGGATTTGCAAGAAAAGCTTTTTTCCACCATTTTCCTTATAATCAAAGTACATCTGACAGATGAGATGAACTTGGATACTCGTAATAATCTCCATTTTTTTGGTTATGGGCAGTACAATCATGTTCTCCTCATTAGGATACTTGATATTGATGCTTTGGATTTGCAAGAAAAGCTTTTCTTTCCACCATTTTCCTTATAATAAAAGTTCATCCATGAAATGAGACAAACTTGGATTCTCATAATAATCTCCATTCTTTTTGTTATTGGCACAACAATCATGTTCCCCACACTGGGATAAATCGTCTTGATGCTTTGGATTTTCAAGAAAAGCTTTGCTTTGGACCATTTTCCTTATAATCAAGGTTCATCAATTCCAAAGGTTTTCCTTCTACCATTTTTCTCACAATCAAAGTTAATCCGTGTAATGAGACAAACTTGGATACTCGAATAATCTCCATTCTTTTTATGATGGGCACTATAATCATGTTCTCGTCATTAGGATACACATTTTTTATGCATTGGCTTTACAAGATAAGCTTTTCCTTTCACCATTTTTCTTATAATTAATATTTATCTGTGGAAGGAGACAAACTTGGATACTCATAATAATCTCCGTTCTTTTTATTATTGGCACTACAATCAGGTTCTCTTCTTGGGATACAAGATATTGATGCTTTGGATTTGCAAGAAAAGCTTTTCCTTCCACCATTTTCCTTAAAATCAAAGTTCATCCATGAAATTAGACAAACTGACATACCCATAATAATCTTCATTCTTTTTTTAATTGGCGTGATAATCATGTTCTCCACATTGGGATACACGGTATTAATGCTTTGGATTTGCAAGAAAAGCTTTTCTTTCCACCATTTTCCTTATAATCAAAGTTTATTCATGAAATGAGATAAACTTGGATTCTCATAATAGACTCCATTCTTTTTGTTATTGGCACAACAATCATGTTCCCCATATTGGGATACATGGTCTTGATGCTTTGGATTTGTAAGAAAAGCTTTGCTTTTGACCATTTTCCTTCTAATCAATGTTCATCCATTCCAAAGCTTTTCTTTCTACCATTTTCCTCGTAATCAAAGTTCGTCCGTGATATGAGACAAACTTGGATACTCAAACAATTTTCATTCTTTTTGTGATAGGCATTGTAATCGTGTTCTCCTCATTAGAATACACGTTGTTAATGCATTGGCTTTGCAAGAAAAGCTTTTCTTTCCACCATTTTCCTTACAATTAATATTTATTTGTGAAAGAAGATAAACTTTGATACTCATAATAATCTCCGTTCTTTTTGCTATTGGCACTACAATTATGTTCGCTTCCTGGGATACATGATACTGATGCTTTGGATTTGTAAGAAAAGCTTTTCCTTCCACCATTTTCCTTAAAATCAAAGTTCATCCATGAAATGAGACAAACTTGTGTACCCATAATAATCTCCATTCCTTTTTTTATTGGCATGATAATCATGTTCTCCACATTGGGATACACGATATTGATGCTTTGGATTTGCAAGAAAAGCTTTTCTTTTCACCATTTTCCTTATAATCAAAGTTCATCCATGAAATGAGACAAACTTGGATTCTCATAATAATCTCCATTCTTTTTGTTATTGGCACAATAATCATGTTCCCCCCATTAGGATACATGATCTTGATGCTTTGGATTTGCAAAAAAAGCTTTGCTTTCGACCATTTTCCTTATAATCAATGTTCATCCATTCTAAAGTTTTTCTTTCCACCATTTTCCCTCTAATCGAAGTTTGTCCGTCAAATGAGAGAAACTTGGATACTCGTATAATCTCTATTCTTTTTGCGATGGGCACTCTAATCATGTTCTTCTTATTGGGCACACGTTGTTAATGCATTAGCTTTGCAAGAAAAGCTTTTCTTTCCACCATTTTCTTTATAATTCATATTCATTTGCGAAATGAGACAAACTTGGATACTTATAACAATCTCTGTTCTTTTTGTATTGGCACTACAATCATGTTCTCCTTTTGGGATAGATGATATTGATGCTTTGGATTTGCAAAGAAAGCTTTCCTTTCCACCATTTTCCTTAAAATCAAAGTTCATCCTTGAAATAAGACAAACTTGCATACCTATAATAATCTACGTTCTTTTTTTATTGGCAAGACAATCATGTTCTCCACATTGGGATACATGATATTGATGCTTTGGATTTGCAAGAAAAGCTTTTCTTTCCATCATTTTCCTAGTAATTAATGTTCACCCATAAAATGCGACAAACTTCGATGCTCAAAAACATCTCCATTCTTTCTGTTATGGGCACTACAACCATATTCTCATCATTGGGATACATGGTATTGATGCTTTAGATTTGCAAGAAAAGCTTTCCTTTCCACCATTTTCCTTACAATCAAAGTTCATCCGTGAAATGAGACAAACTCATATTCTCATAATAATCTCCATTCTTTTTGTTATTAGGATAGCAATCATGTTCCCCACCTTGGGATACATGATCTTGATACTTTGGATTTGCAAGAAAAGTTTACTTTCGATCATTTTCCCTATAATCAATGTTCATTCATTCCATAACTTTTTTTTCCACCAATTTCTTTAAAATTAAAGTTCATCCGTGAAATAAGACAAACTTGGATGCTCATAATAATCTCCATTCTTTTTGTTATTGGCATGACAATCATGTTCGCCATATTGGGATACGCAATATTGATGCTTTGGATTTGCTAGAAAAGCTTTTCTTTTCACCATTTTTCTTATAATCAAAGTTCATCTATGAAATGAGACAAACTAGGATACTCATAATAAACTCCATTCTTTTTGTTTTTAGCACTATAATCGTGTTCTCCTTATTGGGGTACACGATATTGATGCTTTGGATTTGTAAGAAAAGCTTTCTTTCCACCATTTTCCTTATAATCAAAGTTCTTCACTGAAATGTGACAAACTTGGATTCTCGTAATAATCTCCACTCTTTTTGTTATTGGTAAAGCAATCATGTTCACTATATTGGGATACACAATCTTGATGCTTTAGATTTATAAGAAAAGCTTTGCTTTCAACCATTTTCCTCGTAATAAATGTTCATCCATGAAACGAGACAAACTTGGGTACTCATAATAATTCCCATTCTTTTGTTGTGGGTAATACAATCATGTTCTCCTCATTGGGATACACGATATTAATGCTTTAGATTTACGAGAAAAGCTTTTCTTCCTACCATTTTCCTTACAATTAATGTTCACCCGTAAAATGAGACAGGCTTGGATACTTGTAATAATCTCCATTCTTTTTTGTTTTGGGCGCTACAATCATGTTTTCTTCATTGGGATACACATTGTTGATGCATTGGCTTTGCAAGAAAAGCTTTTTTTTCCACCACTTTCCTTCTAATTATTGTTCATCCGTAAAATAGGACAAATTTGGACGCTCATAATAATCTCTGTTTTTTTTTGTTATTGGCACTACAATCATGTTCTCCTTATTAGGATACACGATATTAATGCTTTGGATTTGCAAGAAAAGGTTTTCTTTCCACCATTTTCCTTAAAATCAATGTTCTTCCATGAAATGAGGCAAACCTGGATTCTAGTAATAATCTGCATTCTTTTTGTTATTAGCACAGTAATCATGTTCCCCACATTGGGATACACGATCTTAATGCTTTGGATTTGCAAGAAAAGTTTTGCTTTTGACCATTTTCCTTACAATTAATTTTTATCTGTGAAATGAGATAAACCTGGATGCTCATAATAATTTATATTCTTTTTGTTATGGCTACTACAATCATGTTCTCCTCAACAGGATACATGGTATTGATGCCTTGGATTTGCAAGAAAAGCTTTTCTTTCCATCATTTTCCTTAAAATCATAGTTCATCCGTGAAATGAGACAAACTAAAATACTTGTAATAATCTCCATTCTTTTTGTTATTGGCATGACAATCATGTTCTCCACATTGGGATACATGATATTGATGCTTTGGATTTGCGAGAAAAGCTTTTCTTTCCACTAAATGAGACAAACTTAAATACTTGTAAAAATCTTTATTCTTTTTGTTATGGGCACTACAATCATGTTCTCATCTTGAGATACATTGAATTCATGCCTTGGATTTACAAAAAAAGCTTTTCTTCCCACTATTTTCCTTAAAATCAAAGTTCATCCATGAAGTGATACAAACATTGATTCTTAAAATAATCTCCATTCTTTTTGTCATTGGCACTGCAATCATGTTCCCCACATAAGGATACGTGATTCTAATGCTTTAGATTTGCAAGAAAAGCTTTGCCTTCGACCATTTTCCTTATAATTAATGTTCACCCATGAAATAAGACAAACTTGGATACTCAGAATAATCCCCATTCTTTTTCTTATAGGTACTGCAATCATGTTCTCCTCATTGGGATACACAATATTGAAGCTTTGGATTTGCAAGAAAAGCTTTTCTTTCTACCATTTGCCTTATAATCAAAGTTCATTCATGAAATAGGACAAACTTGCCTACTCGTAATAATCTTCATTCTTTTTATTGTTGGCTTTACTAAATGTTCTCCACATTAGGATATACGATATTGATGCTTTGGAATTGCAAGAAAAGCTTTTGTTTCCTCTATTTTCCTTATAATCAAAGTTCATCATTGAAATAAGATAGACTAGGATTCTCGTAATAAATCTCTAATCCTTTTGTTATTGGCACAACAATCATGTTTTCCTTATTGTAATGCACGATATTGATGCTTTGGATTTGCAAGAAAAAATTTTTTTTCCCTAATTTTCCTTATAATCAAAGTTCTTCCATAAAATAAGATAAACTTGGATTCTCATAATCGTTTCCATTCCTTTTGTTATTGGCATAGCAATCTTGTTCCCCACATTGGGATACACGATCTTGATGCTTTGGATTTTTAAGAAATACTTTGCTTTCAACCATTTTCCATATAATTAATGTTTATCCATGAAATGAGACAAACTTGGACACTCGTAATAATCTCTATTGTTCTTGTTATAGGCACTACAATCATGTTTTCCTCATTGGGATACATGGCATTGATGCTTTGGATTTGTAAGGAAAGCTTTGCTTTCCACCATTTTCCTTGTAATTAATGTTCATCTGTGAAATAAGACAAATTTGGATACTCATTATAATCTCCATTCTTTTTGTTGTGGGCAATTCCGTTTTCCTCATTGGGATACATGATATTGATGATTTGGATTTGTGAGAAAAGATTTTCTTTCCACCATTTTTCTTATAACCAAAGATCATTCGTGAAATGAGATAAACTTGGCTACTCATAACAATCTCTGTTCTTTTTGTTATTGGCACTAAATCATGTTCTCCACATTGGGATACACAATATTGATGCTTTGGGTTTGCAAGAAAAGCTTTTCCTTTCACCATTTTTTGTATAATCAAAGCTCATCTGTGAAATGAGATAAACTTGGATTCTTATAATAATCTCCATTCTTTTTGCCTTTGGCACTACAATCATGTTCCCCATATTGGGATACGCAATCTTGATGCTTTAGATTTGCAAGAAAAGCTTTGCTTTTCTTGCCATTTTCCTTCTAATTAATGTTTATCCGTGGAATGAGGCAAACTTGGATTCTTATAATAATCTCAGTTTTTTTTGTAATGGGCATTAAAATCATGTTCTCTTCATTAGGATACATAATATTGATGCTTTGGATTTGCAATAAAAGCTTTTCTTTCCACCATTTTCATTAAAATCAAAGTTCATCCGTGAAATGGGACTAACTTGGATGCTCATAATAATCTCCATTCTTCTTGTTATTGGCACGACAATCATGTTCTCCACATTGGGATACATGATATTGGTGCTTTGGATTTGAAAGAAGAGCTTTTTTTTCCACCATTTTCCTTGCAATAATGTTCACTTGTGAAATGAGACAAACTTGGATACTCGTAATAATCTCCATTTTTTTGTTATGGGTACTATAATCATGTTCTCCTTATTGGGATACATGGCATTAGTGCTTTAGATTAGCAAAAAAAGCTTTTCTTTTTGCCATTTTCCTTATAATCAAAGTTTATCCTTGAAATCAAAAAAACCTGGATTCTCATGATAATCTCCATTCTTGTTGTCATTGGCACTGCAATTATCTTCCACAGATTGGGATACATGAACTTGATGCTTTGGATTTGCAAGTAAAGCTTTGCCTTCGACAATTTTTTATATAATTAATGTTCATCGATGAAATAAGATAAGCTTGGGTTTCGTAACAATTTCCATTCTTTCTGTTATGGGCATTAAAATCATGTTCTCCTCATTAGGATACATGATATTAAAGTTTTGGATTTGTAAGAAAAGCTTTTCTTTCCACTGTCTTTTTTATAATCAAAGTTCATTCGTGAAATAAAACAAACTTGGCTACTCATAATAATCTTCATTCCTTTTGTTATCGGCACTATAATCATGTTCTCCACATTAGGATACACGATATTGATGCTTTGAAATTACGAGAAAAGCTTTTCTTTCCATCGTTTTCCTTATAATCGAAGTTCATCTTTGAAATGAGACAAACTAGGATACTAATAATCTCCATTCTTTTTGTTATTGGCACTGCAATCATGTTCTCCTCATCGGGATACACGATATTAATGCTTAGGATTTGTAAGAATAGCATTTCTTTCCACCATTTTCCTTACAATCAAAGTTCTTCTATGAAATGAGGCAAACTTGGATTCTCGTAATAATCTCCATTCTTTTCATTTTTGGCACAGCAACCATGTTCCCCACATTGGGATACACGATCTTCATGCTTTGGATTTGCAAGAAAAGCTTTGCTTTTGACCATTTTCCTCATAATTAATGTTCATCTGTAAAATGAGACAAAAATGGATACTCGTAATAATCTCTATTCTTTTTGTTATGGGCACTACAATCATGTTCTCCTCATTGGGATACATGGTATTGATGCTTTGGATTGGCAAGAACAGCTTTTCTTTCCACCATCTTCCTCACAATCAAAGTTCTTTTGTGAAATAAGGCAAACTTGGATTCTTATAATAATCTACATTCTTTTTGTTGTTGGCACAGCAACCATGTACCCCACATTGGGATACACATCTTGATGTTTTGAATTTGCAAGAAAAGCTTTGCTTTTGACCACTTTCCTTATAATTAATGTTCATCCATGAAATGAGACAAACTTGAATGCTCGCAATAATCTTCGTTCTTTTAGTTATGGGCACTACAATCATGTTCTCCTCATTAAGATACATGGTATTGATGCTTTGGATTTGCAAGAAAAGTTTTTCTTTCCACATTTCCTTGTAATCTAAGTTCATCTGTGAAATGAGACAAACTTGGATTCTCATAATAATTTCCATTCTTTTCGTTCTAGGCACTACAGTCATGCTCTCCTCATTGGGATACACAGTATTGATGCTTTGGATTTGCAAGAAAAGCTTTGTTTTCCACCATTTTCCATGTAATTAATGTTCTTCTGTGAAATAAGACAAACTTGGATACTCATAATAATCTCCATTCTTTTATTATGGGCACTATAATCATGTTCTGCTCATTAGGATACATGATATTGATGCTTTGGATTTGTAGAAAAAGCTTTTCTTTTCACCATTTTCCCTATAATGAATGTTTATTCATGAAATAAGATAAACTTGGCTGCTCGTAATAAGCTCTAACTTTTTTGCTATTTGCAAAATAATTATGTTCTCCACATTGGGATACACAATATTGATGCTTTTGGTTTTCACAAAAAGCTTTTCCTTCCACCATTTTTCCTATAATCAAAGTTTATCTATGAAATGAAACAAACTCGGATTCTCATAATAATGTCCATTCTTTTTGTCTTTGGCACTGCAATCATGTTCCTCACATTAGGGTATGCGATCTTGATGCTTTGGATTTGCAAGAAAAGCATTGCTTTCGACCATTTTCCTTATAATTAATGTTCATTCATGAAATAAGACAAACTTGGATTCTTTTAATAATCTCTATTCTTTTTGTTATGGGCACTTCAATCATGTCCTCCTCTTTGGGATACACAATATTGATGCTTTGGATTTGCAACAAAATATTTTCTTTCCACCATTTCCTTATAATCAAAGTTCATCCGTGAAATGAGACAAACTTAAATTCACATAATAATTTTCATTCTTTTTTTTTCTTGGCACTACAATCATGTTCTCTTTTTTGGATACATGATATTAATGCTTTGGATTTGCAAGAAAAGCTCTGATTTCCACCATTTTCTTTGTAATTAATGTTCATCTGTGAAATAAGATAAACTTGGATACTCGGAACAATCTCTATTCTTTTATTACGGGCATAACAGTCATGTTCTCTTCATTGGGATACATGATATTGATGCTTTGGATTTGAAGGAATAACCTTTCTTTCCACCATTTTCCTTATAATCAAAGTTCATTCATGAAATGAGATAAACTTGGCTACTTATAATAATCTCCATTCTTTTTGTTATTAGCACTATAATCATGTACCCATCATTGGGATACATGATATTGATGCATTGGATTTGCAAGAAAAGTTTTTCTTTCCACCATTTTCCTTATAATCAAAGTTCATCTATGAATTGAGATAAACTTGGATACTTGTAATAATCTCTATTCTTTTTGTTATTGGCACGAAAATAATGTCCTCCTCAGTGTGATACACGATATTGATGCTTTGGATTTGCAAGAAAAGCTTTTCTTTCCACAGTTTTCGTTATAATCAAGGTTCTTTCATGAAATGAGACAAACTTGGATTCTCGTAATAATCTTCATTCTTTTTGTTATTGGCACTGCAATCATGTTCTCATCATTAGGATACAAGAAATTGATGCGTTGGATCTGCAAGAAAAGCTTTTCTTTCCTCCGTTTCCTTATAATCAAAGTTCATCCATGACATGAGACAAACTTGGATGCTCGTAATAATCCCCATTTATTTTGTTATTAGCACTATAGTCATGTTCTCCTCATTGCGATACATGATACTGATGCTTTGGATCTATAGGAAAAGCTTTCCTTTCAACTATTTTCCTTATAATCGAAGTTTATTTGTGAAATGAGACAAACATGGATTATCGTAATAAATCTCTATCTTTTTCATTGTTGTTGCTGCAATCATGTTCTCCACATTAGGATACATGATATTGATGCTTTAGGTTTGCAAGAAAAGCTTTTCCTTCCACCATTTTCCTTATAATTAAAGTTTATTCGTCAAATAAGACAAAATTGGATTTTCGTAATAATTTCCATTTTTTTTGTTATTGGCACTATAATTGTGTTCTCCTCATTTGGATACATAATATTGATGCTTTGGATCTGCAAGAAAAGCTTTTTTTTCCACCATTTTCCTTATAATCAAAGTTCATCGATGAATTGAGACAAACTAGGATACTCATAATAATCTCTAATCCTTTTGTTATGGGCACTACAACCATGTTCTCCTTATTGGGATACACGATATTGATGCACTGGATTTGCAAGAAAATCCTTTCCTTCCACCATTTTCCTTATAACCAAAGTTCATCCGTAAATTAAGACAAACTTGGATACTCAAAATAATCTCTATTCCTTTTGTTATGGGCACTAAAATCATGTTCTCCTAATTGGGATACACGATATTGATGCTTTGGATTTGCAAGAAAAACTTTTCTTCCCACCATTTTTTGTATAATCAAAGTTCAACCGTGAAATGAGATAAACTTGGATTCTTGTAATAATCTTTATTTTTTTTTTGTTATTGGCACTACAATCATGTTCCCAGCATTGGGATGGACGATATTGATGCTTTGGATTTGCAAGATATGGTTTTCTTTCCACCATTTTTCTTATAATCAAAGTTCATCCATCAATTGAGACAAGCTTGGACACTCAAAATAATCTCCATTCTTTTTGCCATTGGCACTGTAATCAGGTTCTCTTCATTGCGATACACGATATTGATGCTTTGGATTTGCAAGAAAAGCATTTCTCTCTACCATTTTCCTTATAATCAATGTTCATCCATGAATTGAGATAAATGGGCATACCTGTAGTAATATCCATTCCTTTTGTTATAGGTATTACAATCATGTTCTCCTCATTACGAGACACGATATTGATGCACTGGATTTGCAAGAAAATCTTTTCTTTCCACCATTTTCTTTATAATCAAAGTTCATCTGTGAATTGAAACAAATTTGGATTCTCGTAATAATCTCCATTCTTTTCGTTATGCGCACTACAATCATGTTCGCCTCATTGAGATACACGATACTGATCCTTTGGATTTACATGAAAGCTTTTCTTTCCATTATTTTCCATATAATCAAAGTTCAATCATGAAATGAAATAAACTTGGATTCTCATAATAATTTCCATTCTTTTTGTTATTGGCACCATAATCATGTTCTCCTTATTTGGATACATGATGTTGATGCTTTGGATTTGCAGGAAAAGCTTTTGTTTCCACCATTTTCCTTATAATCAAAGTTCACCTGTGAATTGAGATAAATTGGGATACTCATAATAATCTTAATTTTTCTTGTTATGGGCACTACAATCAAGTTCCCCTCAGTGGGTACATGATATTGATGCATTGGATTTGTAGGTAAATTTTTTCTCTCCACCATTTTTCTTATAATCAAAGTTCAACCATGAATTAAGACAAACTTGGACACTCGTAATAATCTCTATTCTTTTTGTTATGGGTACTACAATCATGTTCTCCTAATTGGGATACACAATATTGATCCTTTGGATTTGCAAGAAAAGCTTTTCTTTCCACTATTTTCCTTATAATCAAAGCTCAACCGTGAAATGAGACAAACTTGGATTCCCATAATAATTTTCATTCTTTTTGTTATTGGCACTACAATCATATTCTCCTTATTTGGATACACGATGTTGATGCTTTGGATTTGCAAGAAAAGCTTTTCCTTCCACCATTTTCCTTATAATCAAAGTTCCTTTGTGAATTAAGACAAACTGGGATACTCATGATAATCTTCATTCTTTTTGTTATGGGCACTACAATCAAGTTCTCCTTGTCAGGATACACGATATTGATGCATTGGATTTGTAAGAAAATCATTTCTTTCCACCATTTTCCTTATAATCAAAGTTCATCCATAAATTAAGACAAACTTGAAGGCCCGTAATAATCTCCATTCTTTTTGTTATGGCACTAAAATCATGTTTTCCTAATTGGGATGCACGATATTGATGCTTTGGATTCTCAAGAAAAGCTTTTCTTTCTGCCATTTTTTGTATAATCAAAGTTCAATCGTGGCATAAGACAAACTTGGATTCCTATTATAATCTCTATTCTTTTGTTGTTGGCACTACAATCGTGTTCCCATCATTGGGATGCACGACATTGATGCTTTGGATTTGCAGGCAATGCTTTTCTTTCCACTTTTTTTCTTCTAATCAATGTTCATCCGTGAAATGAGACAAACTTGGAAACTCGAAATAATCTCCATTCTTTTTGTCATTGCCAATACACAATATTTATGCTTTGGATTTGCAAGAAAAGGTTTTCTTTCCACCATTTTCCTTATAATCAATGTTCATCTATGAATTGAGACAAATTGGGATACTGATAATAATCTCCATTTCTTTTGTTATGGGTACTACAATCATGTTCTCCTCATTGGGATACATGATATTGATGCATTGGATTTGTAAGAAAATCCTTTCTTTCCACCATTTTCCTTATAATCAAAGTTCATCTGTAAATTGAGACAAACTTGGATACTAGTAATAAATCTCTGTTCTTTTTATTATGGCACTACAATCATATTCTCCTAATTGGGATACATGAAATTGATGCTTTGGATTTGCAAGAAAAGCTTTTCTTTCCACCATTTTCCTTATAATCGAAATTCTTTCATGAAATGAGATAAACTTAGCTACTTATAATAGTCTCATTTCCTTTTGTTATTGGCACTAGAGTCATGTTATCCTCATTGCGATGCATGATATTGATGCTTTGGATTAGCAAGAAAAGCTTTCCTTTCCACTATTTTCCTCATAATCAAAGTTCATCAAAAAAATGAGATAAACTTGGATTCTCATAATAAATCTCCATTCTTTTTGTTATTGGCACTACAATCATGTTCTCCACATTGGGATGCACAGTATTGATGCTTTGGGTTTGCAAGAATCTTTTCCTTCCACCATTTTCCTTATAACCAAAGTTCATCCATGAAATAAGACAAAGTTGGATTCTCGTAATAATCTCTATTCTTTTTGTCATTGGCACTGTAATCATGTTCCCCAAATTAGGATACGCGATTTTGATGCTTTGGATTTGCAACAAAAACTTTGCTTTTGACCATTTTCCTTACAATTAATGTTCATCCGTGAAATGAGACAAACTTGGATACTCACAAAAATCTCTTTTCATTTTGTTATTGGCACTACAATCATGTTCTCCTCATTAAGATACACGATATTGATGCTTTGGATTTGCAAGAAAAGCTTTTTTTTTGCCATTTTCCTTATAATCAAAGTTCATCTGTGATTTTAGACACACTTGGATACTCCTAATAATCTCTATTCCTTTTGTTATAGGCACTACAATCATGTTCTGCTCATTGGGATACACGATATTGATGCATTGGATTTATAAGAAAATTCTTTCTTTCCACCCTTTTCCTTATAATCAAAGTTCATCCATGAATTGAGACAAACTTGGATACTCATAATAATCTCCATTCTTTTTGTTATAGGCACTAAAATCATGTTCTCCTAGTTGGGATGCATGATATTGATGCTTTAGATTTACAAGAAAAGCTTTTCTTTCCACCATTTTTCAGATAATCGAAGTTCAGCCGTGAAATAAGACAAACTTTGATTCTCATAATAATCTCTATTTTTTTTGTTATTGGCACTACAATCATGCTTCCGTCATTGGGATGCACGATATTGATGCTTTGGATTTGCAAGAAAAGCTTTTTTTCCACCATTTTCCTTATAATTAAAGTTTATCCATGAATGGAGACAAACTTGGATACTTGAAATAATCTCCATTCTTTTTGTCATTGGCACTGTAATCATGTTCTCATTGCGATACACGATATTGATGCTTTGGATTTGGAAGAAAAGCTTTTTTTTCACCATTTTCCATATATCAATGTTCATCTGTGGATTGAGACAAACTAGGATACTCGTAATAATCTCCATTCCTTTTGTTATGGGCACTACAATCATGTTATCCTCATTTAGGTACATGATATTGATGCATTGGATATGTAAGAAAATCCTTTTTTTCTACCATTTTTCTTATAATCGAAGTTCATTTGTGGATTGATACAAACTTGGATACTTGTAATAATTTCCGTTCTTTTTTTTATAGGCACTAAAATCATGTTCTCCTAATTGGGATCCACGATATTTATGCTTGGATTTGCAAGAAAAGTTTTTCTTTCCACCATTTTCATATAATCAAAGTTTAACCATGAAATGAGACGAACTTGGATTCTCGTAGTAATCTTTATTCTTTTTGTTATTGGCACTACAATCATGCTCCCATCATTGGGATGCATAATTTTAATGCTTTGGATTTGCAGGAAATGCTTTTCTTTCTACTATTTTCCTTATAATCAAAGTTTAATCATGAATTGAGACAATCTTGGGTACTCAAAATAATCTTCATTCTTTTTACCATTAGCATTGTAATCATGATCTCCTCATTGCGATACATGATTTCTTTCCACCATTTTCCTTATAATCAATGTTCATCTATGAATTGAGACAAACTAGGATAGTAGTAATAATCTCTATTCCTTTTGTTATGGGCACTGTAATGAAAAGCTTTGCTTTTGACCATTTTCCTTATAATTAATGTTTATCCATGAAATGAGACAAACATGGATACTTAATAATCTCTATTCTTTTTGTTATGGGCACTACAATCATGTTCTCCTTATTTGGATTCACGATCTTAATGCTTTGGATTTGCAAGAAAAGCTTTTTTTCCACCGTTTTCCTTATAATCAAAGTTCATTCATGAAATGAGAAAAACTTGGATACATGCAATAATCTCCATTCTTTTTGTTATTGGCACGACAATCATGTTCTCCTCATTATGATATATGATATTGAAGCTTTGGATTTGCAAGGAAAGCTTTTCTTTCCACCACTTTCCTTGTAATTAATGTTCACTCGTGAAATGAGATAAACTTGGATACTTGTAATAATCTCCATTCTTTTCCTCATGGGCACTACAATCATGTTCTTCTCATTTTGATACACATTTTTGATGCTTTGGATTTGTAAGAAAAGCTTTTTTTTCCACCATTTTCCTTATGATCAAAGTTTTTTCCTGAAATGGTATAAGCTTATGTAGACACCATACTTTGTCTAGGCTAATTTTTTTAGCAACCGAGCTAATTTTCCACAGTATGGGCATTTTTGACTCATCCACCATTAATCAAAAACTTGATTTTAACTTGTTTCTTTGCATCAAAAAAATATCAAAACTCGTATCGAATTACTAATTTAGTCTTTTGAATTAATCAAAACAAATTTTTTGAAGTCTAAATTAGATAAAAAAAGGTCTATATCGCATGATCACCCTACTCCCTAGATTGTTGACTAAGATCACCAACAGCCACCCTATTTGCTAGAAAATCAGTTTACCGCATTAAACCAGCCACCTTATATCCATCACATTGGCAGCAAGTTGCTCCCTATAGCCGCTCTATAGCCACCAAGCTAACACCACTTTGTCCCCCTTGAGAAATGACCAAAAACACCTCTAAATTGGCTCCAAAATCTGGCATAAATAGACCACTTATATCTCAGCTAAAAAAGGTTAGATTCCAGCTCATTTGTAGTTTCTAAAACACATTCCTATGCCAAGAAAACCAACTCTTGTAGCTCTTCACTTAACACCCAAAAATAGTCCCAAAACACTCACTCTCAACCTTTATACATTCTAAAAATCACCCTCATCCATACTAGAAGCAAAACCCTATTGTTTCTCTCTTTTTCTTGCTTATTAACAATAAGGAAAAGAGGGTAATTCAAGCTATCTCTATGGCTTCAACTATTAAGCCAAAAATTAAAGTTTATTGGTATAACTGCTCACTTTATCACTTGCATTTTTTATTTTTATCTTCATCATTTTGGTGAGCTCTCTATCCTTTTAGGATTATCATGCATTATTGTGGCTTTTGGTTGTGGTAATTCAAGATTTGGGTGCCTTAATGCTCATTTGATGTGCAAAATGCCTTATGTCATCCTCATTAGTTTGATATCTCTTGCCTTTGTCAAAATGCCTGTTTAATGGCTATTAAAAATTGATTTTCAAAACCACCCCAAGCCAAGCATGTTAACCTCAACCAATAAAGACAAGCATGAACTTAGCATTTTCCTTAAAGTTAGCATAAAAAAATCTTGGGGAAAATTAAGTTTTCTTGATCTAGAATCTTGATTAAACAAGCTTAAATCTTTTGATTTTCCAACCAAAATGGCCTTGTACTCATTCCCGAAATGTTTATGCCTTATTTTTGAGTCAAAACCTTGAGTAGTGTGATTAATGGGCTATTTTATCATCCCAAACTACTCCGAGGCTATGCAAATGAGTTTGTGATGCTCATGTCATTCTTTCCATTCAGTCATAGACATTCAAATGTCAATGACTCAAGTTTGGACTCGTAAACATAAAAAAAATAAGAAATATCCCTTATTTTATTTTGTCCCTTGCTGGTAGCACAACTGTTGCAAATTGAAAAATCACTTTAAAATTCTAAATGCTTTTTTATCAATTTTCTGATATTTTTCTCTCAAATTGTGTTGAATTATCTTTAAATGTCTTATTCACCCCTAGATCATTCCAGATGAGAAAGTTATGATTTTTCAAATCTAAACTATCCAAAACCTCTAGAATCGAAACATGTATTCTGGTTGGGCCTTTCAGACCCACTAAATGATTTTTTCAAAATTTTCAAACATTTTTCCTAAAAGATTCATGAAATTCCCTTTTCAAAAAGGTATCTCTTGTAATTTTTTGATATCAAATGAGTCCGGGGTGATTTTTTAAATTTTGACAATCCTTGTCCCTTATATGCTCTGCTAGTGGCATGATTAAATCCAAACTTGAAAATTTATTTCCCTAGAAAGTGACTTATAGGATATTGGGGACACTTTTAGATTGACCCTTATTGAGTTATGTTTTTAACAGTGTCTTTTCAAATCTCTAAAGCCTTTAAACCAATTTAGAATAAATTCGAGAAGTGGGATATCGTGATGCCGTCCCCTATTTTCTATTATGGTTAAAATTGAGTTATTTTCTCGAGCTTTTTCTCGAGACATTTGAATGTCACCATAGCATCCTGATCAACCTCAAGAACATGCTTTGACTTCCCACAAGCTTGTATAAAAGCACAAACATACTTTGCATCTTTACCATCCTCGTTCATAATAATTTTTTTTGCCAAAAGTTGTCTAAATCCTCACTCGTTTTCTAAATCACAAAGTTTTGTCAATTTAAGTTTTCCAACTTGACTTCTCTAAAGTGTGTCAAATGTGTCACTTTTGGGGATACTCTAACCCTAAACTTTCGAGGGGATACTTTTACCTTGCTTTTTAAAATTGTTAAGATTGAAAATTCCTCTTTCGTCAAAGTGATTTGTCATCCATGGGGATACTCCAACCCTGCTTACAAATTGTCAAGATTTAAAAATCTTCCTTTGTCAAAATTATTTGTCATCCACGGGGTTACTCCAAGCCATCTTTATGAGGGGATACTCCAATTATGTCTTTCAACTACAATTAAATTTTTCTCTTTTTCAGACTTCCATGGATATGTCAAACAAACCTTATTTAATCAAGAAACGTATATGCATCTCGAAAATTATCGATTCTATTATTCTTAGATAATCGATGCCAATTGCAAGATAAATTCCAATAGTCCATCCATTTTCTTTATCATTGCATTGAATAAACCATGTTATATTACTTTATTTATTGCCTTACTAACATGATTTCTTTATGATGATTATTTGCATTCATGTTTTCCAATCATTTCAAATAAAACTAAAGTAGTATTCTACATGGGTATCTCTCTAGTGGCCAAAGTGGAATATTTCATTTTTCAAAGTAAAATCCAGAGGTCATTTTTATTAAAAATCTCTATATTACCTATCTCTCAAGGGCGTATATGAGATTAAATCTTTTCATCAAAACTTGGATTTGTATTTCTATAAAATTCATGCATTCAAAAGGGGTTTTATCAAAATAGTGATGACTTAAGATCGAAAGAATCAAAGTTGAGATAAGACATAGCTAGTTGGGTATTGATTTTAGGCATTGCAAAGAGGTTCGTACCTCATCGTGCGTAACCAACTCCCGAACCTAATGACGAATCTTTGTTCTATGTAGATCACAAGATCGATGTTTTGAGTTTCGTAACTCAAAACATAGGTTTCAATAGGCATCTAGTCAGGCTTAGCCCTAAATGATCAGTGGCAACTCCATGCATTGGCCATGTCATGATGGTCATCCAAGATCAGTAAGATGAGCTATTCATCTTATGGTCCCCTTAATTGTATCATAAGTCAAGAATCTGTACTTTCTCATTCTTATCAAATTGCGAAAGAAAAGTCTCAATCAAGAAGACATTTCCAAGTCACAAAAATATTTTAAGTAATATGCACCCATAGATCTGTGAAGATCCACCCCAGGGTATGTTGCGATAGCTCGGTGACTCACGGTGGACTCTATAGAGAGTTAGCCAATAACTAGTTCCCTGTTCTTTCGATCTTCAGTCATTATTTAACTATGACTCTTTTTTTCATTTTGTCAACTAATCTTTTTTTGGCATGATTGTCAGAATTGTCTTATTTTTGAATAATCATCAGTTTAATAAAAATAGTAACACGTAAGTAAACAAAAAAGTTTGATCATTTCCCCATCACAGGCCATGCACTTACATGTGCATAGTGTCCCACCAAACTCCATGGTATGGTTATAACCTAATCATTAGGAGGAAGTGAGCTATCTGTCTTCATGAGTAACCCTCCGCTTAGGCATGGCAATAACTTCTGGTATGTAAATTACCTATGTCTCTTATGAGTAACCGTCTGTATTTGCATAGGGAAATAGATCTAATGGATCGAACTCGATCGCCAAACCTGTGATGGGTCTAGGATTAGGGTCCCTCTACTATTCTTATTAGATGAAGGAACAATTTAAATACCTATTTAGACGTCGATTTAAACCTCATATAGTGAACGCTACAAGCTAAACCATGTCAAACCATACTAGAACACTACTAGAATACCTGATGAATAGGGTCACTTGGGGAAACATTCCTAACCTTTACTCTTAATTACCATAATTATGTAGGTGACAATGAGTACATAATTGTCATCTGCATCTACCTTTCTATCATTTATCAAGGCATGGCATCGTTCCACCCAAACAATGGCTAACATTTGTATAAATAAGTGATGGTGAACAAAAAGAATTATTCACAATGTCTTATACTGTAAGCCGTTATGCTGTCTAAGTCATGGCCTAACGTGCATCTGCACTAGTGGTGATAAACAAATACTACAACTGGTCTATTATTTTTTCATCAAAATAAGATATTGCATCACCTCATAAAGGGCAGATTTTATCCTGGTATGTTGAAATGCTATCGTTTCTCGTTTAACCACCTTGGTTGAGACATGTTATGATTTTTTTTGTCTGATGTCCTTAAATTTTTTATTTCCTTACATTTATCTCCTATATGTTCAACTAATTTATTTTCCCTTTGTTTGTGCTTTGGTGCATACATTGTTTCATCATAACCATCATGACTATCATCATTTTAGGAAAATTGTTCTAGTTTAGTGTTCAACAAGGGGCACCATTTATGGAGCAATAACTTATCTCAACTATCGAGTCCTTTAAAAATGTCAGAACATGGTCAGAAGGTCACCAATGTCAAGATGAGGACATCCTAAAGCCTACCTACAGCTCAAAAATGCATGAAGAGGTTAAGATCAGTTTTCATCAGAATGATTGTCAAGAACTGAAGCACATTTGGGACAATAGGGATAGCAACATGAAAAAAACTTTCACTAAAAAGTACAAAGATATAGCTTTCTTACTTCGAGTTCAATTGGATGATGGCATGTTACGAGCAGAGGCACAGTTTTAGAATCTGGCCTACCGATGTTTCACCTTTAACCAATAAGATTTAGGCTCTACCATTGATGAGTACTTACCCTTATTTAACATCGAAAGGTCTAAATTAGATCAGATTTATTGTAAGGCGCTAACGCATCCTCCGTTTAGGAAAATGTTGAGGTAAATTCTTGGAGTCCCAGAATCATGGGTTAACAATCACGTCAAAGTAAAAGGGAGTAGCGAATGCATCTCTTGAGGTAGCTTGAAAGAGGCAATGGTAAATCTTTTTGATCAAAAGAAAGCTTAAGATGTATACATTTTGGCAATCTACGAGCTCATTATATTCTCGAAGACATTGGGTACGTAAAAGCGGTAGTCACATATTTCTTTTCTTACCTATGTTGCAACATCAACCCTACTTCCACCATCATCATCGAAACCATTCACACCCTCAACTTTTGTAAAAGAGCGAGAACAAGAGGTTTATCGGGTGTGCTTCATTTGAAACCATTGCTCCAGATATGGCTCTTAGGTTATCTTTATGTTAGGAAAAAGAGAGTCAAGCAAAATTTCTTCTTCAAGAATAGTTCTTTTTCGATGGCATTAGAGGAAGAATCACATCAAGATAAGACAGAAAAGCATTAGGTCTACAATAATGAAATGCCAAGGAAGAAATAATGGGAAAAGTTCTGTGGGTGTTCCTAGTCGATTGTGTATAGATGTGGAGACTACACTTGTATATCATTCTTGGGATTATGGGGAAATACCCGTTATGCTCTTTTATTGGTATTGTGTCGTTCTAGTGCCAGTATTTCATCCCATTCTTTGAAGACTTAAGACATTAGGATTTTAAATATGGAGAGCCCAATTATAAAGTAATAGTCCAGTTAGCTTTCCAAGCCTAGAAGAAGGTCCATTGTATGAAAAGATATTGAAAAGAAAGCCCCATCACACCTGGATACGAAGAGTAGAGACTCTATCGATCAATGATCCATTACCACCACCTAACTTTGAGATACTGCAAATCCTAAGAGAACAAACGTCTTCGGAGCTGAGCCACTTAGGAAGGAGTTCGAGTGAGAAAAGACATCCTTTGCCACAAAAACCTCTCAACTTAAAGAGGAAAATGGCCAACTAGGATGGATATTTATCTTGGGAGTGGTGGAATGGATTAAGTCATTAAAGAAAGGGATCGCTTCAAGAATGACCTCGAAAGCCTAACCAAGGATTATGTGACACCTCAAAAAGCTAACAAGTCCCAACATATTGGCAAGACATTAATCGAATGGGAAGCAAAAGTTACCACTCTCAATCATGAGCTGAATCGGCAAAAGAAGGAAGTCAGAACCAGTAAAAAAAATTCACGAAGGCACGTGCTCTTGCTTCCACCTACCAATGAAGGAATCAAAGACTCGAGGCCCAAATGTGAGATGCGAAAGTTGCTAGGGTTGAAAATAAAACCCTCACTCATAGAATCTATGAGTTAGAACAGTCTCTTCAGGATCATCAAGGTCATATCAATCAACTAACAAGGGCTTTCGAGCAACGTGAACTAGATTAGAAAGTGACAATCGGCCAAGCATGTCTGAACTACTGAAAACAACTATAGCACCTCGCTGAACAAGTTTAGCTGGCTCAATGAGAGGTGGATGGCATGATTGAAGCAGCTTGGTCCATAATGTAAGACATCGTACCTATCGGAGATTATGAGCAATTATTTTTAGGTTTTGTTGATCGTGTGATTGTACAATGTAATCATGTTAGATACTTTCAGATGTAATCACATTGTAAAAGAAAGAAAACCCTTTTGTGACTCTATGAATGATGTTATTGATGAAGCTGTTCCAAGAATCAATTGTCTCTAATGCATATGCACATTTAATTTCATCATTTTTCATTGCACTTGCATTAATCATTCATTATCTTAGCTTATCATTGCATCATAAATGCTTATCACTAAATACATTTTTAAAAGTCTAATATAAGAATTGGGCCATAAAAGTGTAAGGCATTACGAGATCAATCAGGAACATGGAACCTTACATCACACACTGCTATAATACATGACACCGTAAGCAAATCATGGAGAGTAATCATGAAGCTCGTATTGAGCGACTTGAGCTAATGGTTAAGGAATCACAAGACCAAATGCTTCTTCAGCAATACGAAATGCAAAATCAAATCGCAAAACTTATGGAACTAATGACCACCTCTATGAAAGAAAAAGGGCAAGCTAGCACTATTGAAATAAGGAATGATCCTCCCAACATTGAAAGTCCCTCTGCCAATAACCCAGAACCTATCCAAGGGGAAACTAGACAAGAATAATGGCTTGCTCCTACACCTGCTGCTCAAGCCTTGCCAGTTATCTACCTAAATCCCATTTAAAAGGTTAATTCATTCTCGATACTTAAAAGGTAAATGCAAGAGTCTTATCGACAGATCCGATAACCTTTGACCATAAAGAAACAGAGAAAACAAAAGGTCAAAAGTCCATCATGACTGTGGAAGAAGTGAACAAATTCTAGCTACTAGAAAAATGCCTTCAAGCTATCAAGAAGAGTGACAAGTTTGGAGCTTTTGATGCATAATCGCTGTCTTTGGTGTCCAACCTTGTTATTCCCTTGAAGTTTAAAGTCTCAGATTTTAAAAAGTTTAATGGAACCATCAACCCTTCCGTCCATGTCCGAATTACCTATGAAAAATGGTCGGGCATAGGAAAGATGAAAAGCTCCTTATTATTGCTTCTAACATAGCCTTACTAGGGCAGTGTTCAGTGGTATATCGGGCTAGATAATATGAAAATCTAATCATAGGCTAACTTGGCTAAGGCTTTTCTAAATCAATACCATGTCGAATTGGGCATTAGATCAACTTTCCTAATGAATTTTGAGAATAGATTCACTAAAAGTTTTAGGCAATATGCCTAAAGGTGAAGAAAAAAAGCAGCCCAAGTCTAGCCTCCCCTTCTAGAAAAAAGATAACAGTCACTTTCATTCACACCTTACATGCTTCTTATTATGAGAAGCTCGTAGGGAATGACCCAAAAAATTTTACAAACCTAGTCCTCTCTCGAGAAATGATTAATGTAGCCATTAAGAGTGGCAGAATGTCAATCAGGGAAACATCTAGATCAAGCAAGAAGCTTATTGCTAGTAAAAAGAAGGAAAGAGAGGCCAATGCCATAAGCTATGCTAGCTTATCTCAACCAAAATGGCGTCAAATACTTAACCCTCACTACCTCAAGCACATTGTATTCTTGCCCTATCACTATACCCCCTCAGCCAATTAATGCCATAACATACAACCCATCCTTTACAATCCCATCTAACCCACCATAAAGCTACCCTCCATAAGTTCACCAAAGTACTAATCGAGCAACCAATAACGCAGTGGTAATCGAGGTGCAAATCAACAAAGACAACATTTGATCCTATCCCTATGTCCTATAAGGAGCTCTACTAGACCTTACTCAGAAATCATTTAGTGGCACCAATCTATATCTTAGAAAAAAAGCCACCATCCCATAATGGTACAACCCTAACGCCCAAAGTGAATACCATGCTAGGGCAACATGGCATGACATTGAGAACTACATATCTTTCAAACAAAATGTGCAAAGTCTAATTAACTCAAAAGTCTTGCAGTTCGGAATGAACCAGAGACTAAATATTTTAGCCAATCCTTTACCAAACCATACTGAGCCAGTTACAAATAGAGGTGGTAATGGGGCAGGTTCGAGCGAGTTCGGGACAGGTCATTTTGGGTTTAGGTTTTTTCAGGTTCAGGCTGATTTGGTTCGGTTCTATTCGGGTTTAGGTTGATTCAAGTTCGAACTGATTCGGGTTCAAGCTGATTTGGGTTCGGGTTGATTCGGGTTCGAGTTTGGGTTGGGTTCAGGTTTGGGTTCTTCTTTAACTTATCTTTTTTTGTATTTTATTGCATGTCCATCATTTTATTAATCACTTTTATCTCTTTTTCTTTTTCATTTAATTAGATTAAAAAATGAGATGTTATTAATCGTTAACTCATGGACTATGTAGGTGACAAAGGTAAAGTTTAATTTAAACTTTAAAGTACCTAATTATGAATGATCACAATAAATAATATAATTCAAATTGCAAGTGAGATATTATTTTTTATAATATTAATTTTATTTTTAATTTATTATAATATTACTAAATAATAATATTATTTATTAAGAATAATTATAAAATTAATAAAAATAAAAAAATCAAATATTTTACCCCACATCACACGTGTATGATAAGATGAGGAGTACATGGAAAACAGCTAAGCACAACGAAATAAAATCCCAAAAAATTAAGAGAATTTAAAAAATGTGACACCAATAAACAATTATTAAAAATAAGGTCAAAGCAAAAGAATAATTTTAAAATAAGAAATGATAGTTATTTAAATTATTAAAACAGAGAAAATAATTACCTATTTATCTCTTTTTTTTGTATGCCGTCTCTTTAGTCTACTACATAAAGGGAGAGTTGATTCTCCTATATGTGTTAAAAAATAATAAAAATAAAAATTTATATTAATCT
>JBBYHO010318312.1:0-29643 GCA_038382025.1 Adansonia gregorii | reverse complement strand
GTACAAATTGCCATAAACTTGGTCACATATTCCATACATGCTCCCTAAAAACTATCACTTTTAGAGGTTTAAAATGGATGAAGCAAAGCCTTGCTCCACACTGATGAGTACCTCAACAAAGCTTGAGAAGGATGAAAGAGGTAAAATCATTGACTCTAGACTTTATAGGTCTATGATAGGTTCATTGCTATATCTTACTGTAAGTAGACTGGACATAATGTTTAATGCATGCTTATATGGTAAATACCAATCAACACTATGAGAGCCTCGTCTAATTGTCATAAAAAATTTTTTTTGATACCTTAGAGACACTCTAAATCTAGGCCTATGGTATCCTAAAGAATCATCCCTATCCTACATGCTTACTCTGATGCAGATTCTGGTGGATCCAAAATTGATAGGAAAAGCACTCCTGAAACATGCCAATTTCTTAGAAATATGCTCATATAATGGTTTTTCAAGAAATAAAATAGTGTTGGTTTATCCACAACTGAAGTGAAATATATATCTGCAGGTTGTTGTTGTGCCTAAATTTTATGGACAAAACAACAAATAGAGGATTTTGGCATTACCATGGATCATATTCCAATTAAATGAGACAACACTAGTGCCATTTATCTCACCAAAAATCCAATCCAACATTCTAGAACCAAGCACATAGAAATTAGACATCACTTCATTAAAGATCATGTGTAACAAGATGATATACTGCTTGAGTTTGTTGACATATTGCATCAATTAGGTGATATTTTCACTAAACCACTTAAAAAGGATAGATTTTGCACAATTAGAAGAGAAGTTGGATTAATGAATACACCCTAAAATTCGTAATTTAATCCAATCCTAATGTTGTGCCTTACTGTTATTTGTATAATGCTTCATTTGATAAAACTAGTTTTACACACTTGCTTGTTTGATAATGCTCAATTGTCATGAATTTATTGAATAATTTTGTTGCATCTTGATTAAGCATTGAATGATCTTAACTTTGGTTTAAAATATATTTTCAAATGTTTTAAACGGAGAATTGGATTAAAATTACATCTAATTTAATGAGATCTTGTAGAAACTAAACCCATACTAGGCTATCTGTATTAATTCCTGTACATATATCTATCCTATATCGAGACTTGTTTTCAGTGTATTGACACAAACCCAGATTTGCTCTTTGTATCGATACCCTTCAGTGTGTATTGATACAATAGTAATTTGATCTAAGTTTCAAGAACCAGCTCCTTGTATCGATACAAAACTCAAAAATGTTCTTTGTATCGATACTGCTTCTTATGTATCGATACTTATTGTTCATTTAGAACCCCCCACGTAATTTTCTTCCATTTAAAACCAAACTATTCATCCTCTCTCTCTCTCTTGTTCCATCCCACAATTATCAAATCTCATCATCTTCAAGTTCTTTTCAAAATCGATTAATCTATTAACCAAATTTCTTTATCCCACTTATCCAAAACCATTTGAAAGTCACTTATTACCATCCAACCATCAAGATTTTGACATTTTCAATCACTCTAACCCTCACCACTCTTCTCTCTAAATTCAACCATTTCATCTAAATTTCTTCCAATAAATCACCTCCAACTTATTCCTAAAATGTTCCCCATCGTTATTTGCGTGATTGATTCTGGAATCACTTATCATATCACACCAATTACAACCTAATTTTAGTGCCCATCACCTGTTTGACAAAACTCCTCAAATAGCCTTTTACCCACTTAACTTGCTCGCTCACCACCTGTTCAACAAAAGTTCTCACATAAACCCATGGCTCTCAAAACCAAACAAATAGCATGTCATCAAGGTCCTGTCACCTGTGCCTCTACCTCTTCCGTTCGTCGACCACCTCTGGCCTAAAATCAATCTTTCTTTGACTTGTGCTTTAGTGACACATGAGCTCAAGAGCATTTTACCACCATTTATGCTCAGGTGCCCATGCAACAATGTCGTGTCATCGACTTTCCATTTCTAGGGTCCATTAACTATTCATACCTTTAGATCTTTGACACCTTCGGATAGACCCAAATCCTTTCTTTAAATGTTTCGGTGTGTGAAAATCTTATCGTGCTTTCTTTAGAAATGCATCTTTCATTATTGATAACCATGATAATGTCATTGTTATTTGGTCCTATCTTTTAGGATAAGATCTCCTTGTTAACATAGCTTTCCTCGCCTCTACTTTGGTTTTTCAAATAAAGGCGTCATTAATGAAGGCTCGAGTCTTACCATATTACACACCCTTCACAATAAAGCCACGCTTCTTCTGTCGGTTGATTACTTACTCCATCTTATCATTTCACATGTCTTTCGTCCATACGAAACTAAACATACTTTGCTTAGTGACGCAGATTATTAGTGGTTGCATAAGATACAATCCAGCACCCATCCAAATCTAGCTTACTTTATATTTGTGGACCTCATCCTATGTGTACATGGTTGTCATAGCCTTTTACATGGCATGGCCTTAAGTTACTACTTTGAAACTCAAGGTCTCAACCTTGAATACAGCCCCGATGTCATGATAACCATATATCCCTACATCGATCATAAATCTATAGGACTTACTAGCTATGAAATTTAAGGTGGTAACTTTGCTCTAAAAGCTCATTGATAGCTGCCACTTGAGCAACCGGATGCTCTTGCTCCCAACGATCATGATGAAAGAGAGCATGATAAGCCTCTTCCACCTCCGACTCCTATGCCCATAGATATTCCCATAATGTTCACATGATTATGGGTCATTTTGATGCATGAGGGGGATGTTTCGACGCCATCGATGCTCGTTTCTCTGCACTTCTGCAAAGTCATTGAGCTCTAACGGAGCAATTCCATGCCTACTCCACTGCTTTTCCTCGTGTGCCTCCACCTGCTCCTCCACCCACTGAAGATCTTTCTACCGATAAAGTCTAGTCACCTTAGACATATTTCTTAATAATTGTCAAACTTTATGTCTTTAGGATATTGTTTTAAGATCATTAGGATCTCTTTTTACTTATTGATTTTCATGATTTTAGACTTTTATGCTACTTTATGTTTTTGCATTGTCTTTAACATCTTTTACCCGATAAATTTATCTTATTTATGCTTGCTTACAAATACGTTTACTTATCCTTGAATTCTATCTTTGATATAACAAAAAAAGGGAGAAAAACGTTAAATTTGCATTATATTGCTTTCCATGAATCGATTATGCATATATTGAAACATGAATTATTAACTGATTATGCATATGTTGGAACCCGAGTTACATGTTAAACTTAAAACTTAAATCTTGGGCAATTATTGAGAGGGAGTTATGTCTTTAATTAAACTCAAACACAAGCAAATTTAAGTTTTGTTATATCAAAAAAGAGGATATTGTTAACCTTGAATTCAGTTTTGATATAACAAACAAACTTAAGTTAAATTAATACCTGACTTCTTATTTATGTTTAAATTGAAAATCATCGTTTGAAATACTAAGGTTGTAATTATTGAGATGTGTTTGAGTCAACAAAAATGAGTTAACAAACAAGTTTTAAAGTCTAGTGTCGATACAAAGAACATGTGTATCGATACTGTGCATAAAACCCTCTAATGTATCGATACAATAAACATGTATCGATACAGGTATGAAACCCTCAAATGTATCGATACAAGTGTGTATGTATCAATACATGCTACTTAGTATCCATACTAACCCTATGAGTATCGATACAGAGTTTGGTAGTAGCCTACGTTTGGCTGAAACCCTTATGTGTATCGATGTAAAGGTATTTGTATTGATACAGCTTGCTTAGTATTAATACTGAGACCCCAGTATCGACACAACAAGTTGTAACCGTCACTTTTTGAAACTGTATCGGTACTATTGGTATTGTATCGATACTATAGCTTGGGATTGGATGAAAATCAGCATTTATGAAGGTTACAATGGCTCTCCAACCACCACATTAAATGCCCAACATCTATGAATAATTTGCAGCTGTAAATGGAGGTCCAAATAGCTTAAGAGACAGAGATGCCGATTTCATTGAATCATTGAACAACAAAAGCTCGTAATCATCAATTCATTATTTTCCACTTGCATCAATTCATATTCTTCAAGTTTATTTGTATCACATTCTTCTTGTACTTAAATTCTAGCAAATATCCACCTACTAGAGGTTTAATTAGTTTGCAAAATACTTCTTTCATTTCACAAAAGGGGTTATGTGAAAGTAAGTGAAAATACTTGAGAGTTTAGGGTATAATTCTCAAAGTATTTGAAAAGTTCTATCTAAGTCTTAAAAGATAATTGTGTAAGGTTATACCTTACCTTTAAAGGTAACTATTTCCTTAGGGAATTATGAAAATCACCTTGGTAAGAAAATACCAAGAAGAAAGGATGTAGGTGTTAAATTAAAAGACCGAACTCTATACATCCATTGTTGACCTTTTCTTGTTCCTTATCTTATTTTAATTCTCAAATTCACAAAGTTTTTATAGAACCAATTCACCCCCTTCTTGGTTTAATCTCTCTATTAAAACTAACACCAATTGTGATTAGGCTATAAAAACATAATCATCTCATTAGCATGCATGATATTGATGCTTTCATTTCACAAGAAAAACTTTTATTTTCAGTATTTTCATTAGAATCAAAGTTCATCCCATAGATATGACAAAGATGGATTCTCATAGCAATTGCTAATTTTTTTATGGCTAGGCTATAAGAACACATTCACCTCATTAGGATGCAGGATATTGATGCCTTTGTTTCCATCATTTTCCTTGGATCAAAATTAATCACATAGATGTGACAAAAATGATTCTCGTAACAATCTCTTTTCTTTTTGTGATTGGGCTATAAAAACACATTCGCCTTATTAGGATGCATGATATTGATGCTTTCATTTCGCAAGAAATGCTTTTCTTTCCATCATTTTCCTTACAATCAATGCTCATCTCGTAAATGTGATGAACGTGGATTCTCCTGACAAACTCCATTATTCTTCTAATTAAGCTTTAAGAACACATTGACCACTTTAGGATACATGGTATTGATGCTTTGGTTTCATAAGAAAAGGTTTTTTTTCCATCATTTTCCATAGATTGAAGTTCATCCCATAGATTTAATGTATATGGATTTTCATAAAAATCTTTTTTCCACTTGTGATTGGGCTATAAAACCATCATCACATGCATGATATTGATGCTTTCATTTCACAAGAAGTGTTTTTCTTTCCACTATTTTCCTCAGAATTAAAGTTCATCCGATATATGTGACAAACATGGATTCCCATTACAATACCATTCTTTTTGTGATTAGGCTATAAAACACATTCAGTTCATTAGGATGCATGATATTGATGCTTTGGTTTCACAATAAGAGCTTTGCTTTCCATCATTTTTCTTTGATCAAAGTTCATCCTATAGATGTGATGAACATAGATTCTTGTAACAAACTCCATTCTTTTTGCGATTGGGCTGTAAAAACACATTCACCTCATTAAGATGCATGATATTGATGCTTTGTTGTCATAATAAAAGCTTTACATTCAATCATTTTCCTTTGATGAAATTTCATCCCATAAATGTGATGAACATTGATTCTTATAATTATCTCTTTTCCTTTTGTGAGTGGGCTAGAAAAATATATTCATCTCATTAGGATGCATGATATTGATGCCTTGCTTTCACAATAAAAGCTTTACTTTCCATTATTTTCCTTAGATCAAAGTTCATCCTATATATGTGATGAACATGGATTCTCGTAATAACCTTATTTTTTTTTAGGATTGGGCAATAAAGACATTCAACTCATTAGGATGGATGATATTGATGCTTTGGTTTCACAAGAAAAGCTTTTCTTTCCATCGTTTTCCTTAGATCAATGTTTATCCCTTAAATGTGACAAACATGGATTCCCATAATAATCTCCTTTCTTTTTGTGATTGGCAATAAAAACACATTCACCTCATTAGGGTGCATAATATAGATGCTTTGGTTCTACAATAAAAGCTTTAGTTTCTATCATTTTCCTTAGATTAAAGTTTATCCTATAGATGTGATGAGCATGGGTTCTCATAACAATCTCCTTTCTCGTAACAATCATTTTCTTTTTGTGATTGGGTTCTTGTAAAAAAAATTCACCTCATTAAGATGCATGATATTAATTCTTTCATTTCACAAGATAAATGTTTCTTTCCATTATTTTCCATAGAATCAAAATTCACCCCCAGATGTGACAAACATGGATTTCCGTAACAATTTTTACTTTTTTTGTGATTGGGCTATAGGAACAAATTCATCTCATTAGGGTGCATGATATTGATGCTTTAGTTTCACAAGAAAAGCTTTTATTTCCATCATTTTCTTTATATCAAAATTAATCACATAGATCTAACAAATATGGATTCTCATAACTATCTCTTTTCTTTTTGCAATTAGGCTAACAAAACACATTCATCTCACTAGGATACATGATATTGATGCTTTGGGTTCCAAAGAAACCCTTTTCTTTTCGTTATTTCCCTTACAATCAATGTTCATCCCATAAATGTGACAAACATGAATTATCATAACAAACTCCATTCTTTTTGCAAATGTGCTTTAAGAACATATTCACCTTACTAGGATGCATAATATTGATGCTTTGGTTTCACAATAAAAGCTTTTCATTCTAAAATTTTCCTTTGGTCAAAGCTCATCCTAGAGGTGTGATGAACATGGATTCTCCTAACAATCTCCTTTTTTTTTTGTAATTGGGTTATGAAAACACATTCACCTCATTAGGATGGATGATATTGATGCTTTGGTTTCACAATAAAAGCTTTACTTTCCATTATTTCCTTATATCAAAGTTTATCCCAAACATGGATTCTTATAACAATTTTTGCTCTTTTTGTGATTCGGTAATAAGAACAAATTCACCTTGTTAGGATGCATGATATTGATGCTTTTGTTTCACAAGAAAAGCTGTTGTTTCCATCATTTTCCTTAAATCAAAATTAATCACATAGATGTGACAAACATGGATTCTCATAACAAACTCCATTCTTTTTGGGATTAAGCTTTAAGAACATATTCATCTCAATAGGATGCATGATATTGATGCTTTCGTTTCACAATAAAAGCTTCTCTTTCCATCATTTTCCTTTGATAAATGTTCATCCCATAGAAGCGACGAACATGGATTCTTATAACAATCTCTTTTTTTTTGTAATTAGGCTATAAAAACACATTTTTCTCATTAGGACCCCTGATATTAATGCTTTGGATTCACAATAAAAGTTTTACTTTCCATTATTTTCCTTAGATCAAAGCTCATCCCATAAATGTGACGAACATGGATTCTCGAAATAACCTTTCTTTTTTTAGGGATTGGGCTACAAAACAAATTCACCTCATTAGGATGCATGACATTAATCTTTCATTTCACAAAAAAAAATTTCTTTCCATTATTTTCTGTTCAATCAAAGTTCATCCCATAGATGTGACAAATGTGGATTCTCATTAAAATTTTTGCTCTTTTTGTGATTAGGCTATAAGAACAAATTCACCTCATTAGGATGCATGGTATTAATGCTTTGGTTTCACAATAAAAGCTTTACTTTCCATTATTTTCTTTAGATAAAAGTTAATCCCACAGATGTGACAAACATGGATTCTTGCAACAACCTCTTTTCTTTGTGGGATTGGTTCATAGTACATATTCACCTTATTAGGATGCATGATATTGATGCTTTCGTTTCACAACAAAAACATCTCTTTCCATTATTTTGCATAAAATCAAAGTTCATCCCAAAGATGTGACAAGCATAGATTCTGATTGCAATTTCCATTCCTTTTATGATTGGGCTATAAAAAGATATTTACCTTATTAGGATGCATGATATTGATGCTTTGGTTTGACAAGAAAGCTTTTGTTTCCATCATTTTTCTCAGATCAAAATTAATTACATAGATGTGATGAACATGATTCTCGTAACAATATCCTTCCTTTTAGTGATTGGGCTTTAAGAACACATTCACCTAATTAGGATTCATGTTATTGATGCCTAGGTTTCACAACCAAAGCTTTTCTTTCCATCACTTTCCTTTGTTCAAAGTTCATCACATTGATATGACGAACATGGATGCTCACAACAATCTCTTTTCCTTTTGTGCTTGGGCTATAAAAATACATTCACCTCATTAGGATACATGGTATTAATGCTTTAGTTTTCCAATAAAAGCTTTTCTTTCCATCACTTTCCTTAGATCAAATTTTATCCCATAAATGTGACGAATATGGATTCTTGTAACAATCTCTATTCTTTTTGTGATTGTGCTACATAACACATTCACGTCATTAGGATGCATAATAATGATGCTTTCATTTCACAATAAAATGTTTCTTTCCATTATTTTCCATAGGATCCAAGTTCATCCCATAGATATGACAAACATGGATTCGGATTGCAATTTTACATTTTTTTTTTTGGGATTGAGCTATAAAAACACATGCACCTCATTAGGATGCATGACATTGATGCTTTGGTTTCATAGTAAAAGATTTTCTTTCCATCATTTTCCCTAGATCAAAGTTCATCCCATAGATGTGACGACCATGGATTCTCATAACAATCTCTATTCCTTTTGTGATTATGCTACAAAAACACATTCACCTTTTTAGGATGGATAAGATTGAGGCTTCCATTTCATAAGAAAATCTTTCGTATTTTTCATTTTCCTTTGATCAAAGTACATTTTATAAGTGTGATGAACATGGATTCTCATAACAAACTTCATTCTTTTTGTGATTGAGCTATAGGAACGCATTCACCCTATTAGAATATGTTATATTGATGCTTTCGTTTCACAAGAAAAACCTTTCTTTCCATTATTTTCCATAAAATCAAAGTTCATCGCATAGATGTGACAAACATGGATTCTGATAGCAATTTCCATTTTTTTTGTGATCGGACCATAAGACCACATTCACCTTATTAGGATGCATAGCTTTGGTTTTAGAGAAAAAGCTTTTACTTTTATCATTCTTTTTAGATCAAAGTTTATCCCATTGATGTGATAAACATGGATTCTCATAACAAACACTTTTCTTTTTATGATTGAGCTTTGAGAACCCATTCACCTCATTAGGATGCATGTTATTGATGCTTTGGTTCCACAATAAAAGCTTTTTTTTTCTACCATTTTCCTTAGATCAAAGATCATCCTATAGATGTGACGAACATGGATTCTCATAACAATCTTTATTCTTTTTGTGATTGGGCTATAAAAACACAATCACTTCATTAGGGTGCATAATATTGATGCTTTCATTTCACAAGAAAATCTTTTCTTACCATCACTTCCCTTAGAATTAATGTCTATCCCATAAATGTCATGAACGTAGACTCTCATAACAAACTCCATTATTTTTGTGATTGAGCTATACAAACATGTTCACCTCATTAATATGCATGATATTGATGCACTGATTTCACAAAACAAGCTTTCATTTCCATCATTTTTCTTATACCAAAATTAATCATATAGATGTGACGAACATGGATTCTCATAATAATGTCCTTTCTTTTTACGATTGGGCTACAAAAACACAATCACCTTATTAGGATGCATGACATTGATACTTTTGTTTCATAAGAAAGGCTTTTCTTTCCATCAATTTCCTTTGATCGAAGTTTATCCCATAGATGCGATGAACATAGATTCTTACAACAATTACTTTTCTTTTTATGATTGGGCTATTAAAATGCATTCACCTCATTAGGATGCATGATTTGATGCCTTGGTTTCATAATAAAAGCTTTACTTTCCATCATTTTCCGTAGATCAAAGTTCATCCTATAGATGTGATGAACATGGATTCTCATAACAACCTCTTTTCCTTTTGTGATGGGCTATAAAAATAAAATCACCTCATCAGGATGTATGACATTAATGCTTTGGTTTCATAAGAAAAGCTTTTCTTTCCATCGTTTTCCTTAGAATCAAAGTTCATCCCATAGATATGACAAACATGGATTCTTATACCAATTATCGCTGTTTTATGATTGGGCTATAAAAACACATTCACCTCATTAGGATGCTTCATATCGATGCTTAGTTTCACAACAAAAGCTTTTCTTTCTATAATTTTCCTTAGATTGTAGTTCATCACATAGATGTGCAAACATGGATTCCCGTAACAATCCTTTTTCTTTTCGTGATTGGGCTATAAAAACATAATCACCTTATTAGGATGCACGATATTAATGCTTTCATGTCATGAGAAAAACTTTTTTTTTCATTATTTTCTTCGATCAAAGTTCATCCCATAGATGCGACAAACATTGATTCTTATGACAATTTTTTTTCATTTTGTGATTGGGCTTTTAAAACATATTTACCTTATTTGGATGCATGATATTGATGCTTTGGTTTCACAATAAAAGCTTTGTTTTCCTTCATTTTCCTTAGATTAAAGTTCATCCCATACATGTGATGAACATGGATTCTTATAACAACCTCTTTTCTTTTTTGGGATTAGGCTATAAAGCACATTCACCTCTTTAGGTTGCATGATGTGAATGCTGTTGTTTCCCAAGAAAAGCATTTATTTCCATTATTTTCCATCGAATCAAAGTTCATCCCATAGATGTGACAAACATGGATTCTTATAACAATTTCCATTCTTTTTGTGATTAGGATATAAGAACACATTCACCTCATTAGGATGCATGATATTGATCTTTGGTTTGACAAGAAAGGCTTTTGTTTCCATTATTTTCCTTAGATCAAAATTAATCAAATAGATGTGACGAACATGATTCTCTCAACAATCTCTTTTGTTTTTTGTAAGTGGGCTATAAAAACACATTCACCACTTTAGGATGCATGATATTGATGCTTTCGTTTTAAAAGAAATATTTTTTTCCATCATTTTTCTTAAAATCAATGTTCATCTCATAAATATGATGACTATGGATTCTTATAACAAATTGCATTCTTCTTCTGATTAAGCTTTAAGAACACAGTCATCTCTTTAGGATGCATGATATTAAAGCTTTGGTCTCACGAGAAAAGCTTTTTTTCCTATTATTTTCCTTAAATCAACGTTTATCACTAGATTTGATGTACATGGATTCTCATAAAATTCTTCCTTCTCTCTGTGATTGGGCTATAAAAACATAATCACCTCATTAAGATGCGTGACACTAATGCTTTTGCTTCATAAGAAAAGCTTTCCTTTCCATTATTTTCCTTAGAATCAAAGTTCATCCCATAGATGTGATAAACATAGATTCTTATAACAATTGTCATTCTTTTTTTTTGATTGGGCTATAAAAACACATTCACTTCATTAGGATGCATGATATGAATGCTTTGGTTTCAAAAGAAAAGCTTTTTTTTCCATTATTTTTCTTAGATCATAGTTCATCACATAGATGTAACAACATGGATTCTCATAACAATCTCTTTTTTTTTCATGATTAGTCTTTAAAAACACATTCACCTAATTAGGATGCGTGATATTGGTCCTTTTGTTCCACAAGAAAAGCTTTTCCTTCCATCACCTTCCTTAGAATCAAAGTTCATCCCATAGATGTGACAAACATTAATCTCATAAGACACTCTATTCCTCTTGTGATTGAGCTTTAAAAACACATTCAACTCATTAGGATGTATGGTATTGATGTTTTGATTTCACAGGAAAGGCCTTTTTTTCCATCATTTTCCTTAGAGTCAAAGTTCATCCTATAGATGTGACAAACATGGATTCTTACCCCAAACTTCATTCTTTTTATGATAAGCTTTAGGAACACCTCATTAGGATGCATAATATTGATGCATTGGTTTCACAATACGAGGTTTTCTTTCCATCATTTTCCTTTGATGAAAGTTCATCCTATGATGTGATAAACATGGATTCCCACAACAATCTTCTTTCCTTTTATGCTTTGGCAATAAAAACACATTAACCTTAATAGGATGTGTTACATTGATTCTTTGGTTTCATAATAAAAGCTTTTTCGTCATTTTCTTTATATGAAAGTTCATCCTATAGATGTGATGAACATAGATTCTTGCAACAATCTCCATTCTTTTTGTGATTGGGCTATAAAAACACATTTACCTCATTAGGATGCATGATATTGATGCTTTCGTTACACAAGAAAATCTTTTTTTCCATCATTTTCCTTAGAATCAATATTTTTCCCATAAATACGATGAACATAGATTCTCATAACAAGCTTCATTATTTTTGTGATTGAGCTATAAAAATACCTTTACCTTATTAGGATGCATGACATTGATGCTTTGGTTCTAGAAGAAAAGCTTTTGTTTCCATCATTTTCCTTAGATCAAAATTAGTTAGATAGTTATGACGAACATAGATTCTCATAACAATCTCATTTCTTTGTGTGATTAGGCTATAAAAACACAATCACCTCATTAGGATGCATGATATTGATGCTTTCATTTCACTAGAAAAGCTTTTTTTTCATCATTTTCTTTTGATCAAAGTTAATCCTACAGATGTGACAAACATGGACTCTCATGACAATCTATTTTCTTTTTGTGATTGAGCTATTAAAACACATTCACTTATTAAGATGCATGATATCGATGCTTTTGGTTTCACAATAAAAGCTTTATTTTCTATCATTTTGCTTAGATCAAAGTTTATCCCATAGATGTGACGAACATGGTTTCTCATAACAACTTTCTTTCTTTTTAGGATTGGGCTATAAAACACATTCACCATTTTATGATGCATGATATTGATGCTTTTGCTTCACAAAAAAAGCATTTCTTGCCATTTTTCTCCATAGAATCAAAGTTCATCCCATAGATGTAACAAACATGGATTCTTATAACAATTTCCATTTTTTTATTAGGCTATAAGAACACATTCACCTAATTAGGATGCACGATATCGATGCTTTGGCATCACAAGAAAAGCTTTTCTTTCCAATATTTTCCTTAGGTAAAAATTAATCACATAAATGTGATGAGCATGGATTCTCATAAAAATCTCTTTTCCTTTTTGTGATTGGGCTATAGAAACACATTCATCCCATTAGGATGCATGATATTAATGCTTTGGCTTAACAATAAAAGCTTTCTTCCTATCATTTTCCTTGGATCAAAGTTCAACCCAAAGAGGTGATGAATCTGGATTCTCATAACAGTCTCTTTTTTTTTTATTGGGCTATAAAAGCACATTTACCTTATTAGGATGCTTGATATTGAAGCTTTTGTACCAGAAGAAAACCTTTTCTTTTCATTATTTTCCTTAGAATCAAGGTTCATCCCATAGATATGACAAACATGGATTCTCATAGCAAACACCATTCTTTTTGTGATTGAGCATTAAGGGCACATTCAGCTCATTAGGATGCATGGTATTTGATGCTTTGGTTCCACAATAGAAGCTTTTCTTTACATCATTTTCTTTAGAATCAAAGTTTACCCCATAGATGCAATAAACGTGCACTCTCATAAGAAACTCTATTCTTTTTGTGATTGTGCTCGAAGAACACATTCACCTTGTTAGGATGCATGATATTTGATGCTTTGGTTTTACAATAAAAGCTTTTCTTTCCATAATTTTTCATAAGTTAAAGTTTATCCCGTAGATGCGATAAACATGAATTTTCAGAATAATCTCTTTCCTTTTTGTGATTGAAAAAATTGACCTCATTAGGATGCATGATATTGATGCTTTAGTTTCACATTAAAAACTTTTCATTCCATCATTTTCCTTAGATCAAAGTTCATCCTATAGATGCATGATAGTGATGCTTTTATTTCACAAGAAAAGCTTTTCTTTCCATCATTTTCCATAGAATCAATGTTTATCCCATAAATATGACAGGCACGAATTCTCATAGCAAACTCCATTCTCCTTGTGATTGAGCTTTAAGAACACATTCACCTCATTAGGATGCATGATATTAATGCCTTGGTTTCACAAAAAAAGCCTTTCTTCCTATCACTTTCCTTAGATCAAAGTCCATCCCATAGATTTGACGTATGTGGATTCTCATAACAATATCCTTTCCTCTTATGATTAGGCTACAAAAGCATAATCACCTCATTAGGATGCATGATATTGATCCTTTAGTTGCATAAAAAAAGCTTTTTCTTCCATCATCATTCTTATAATCAAAGTTCATACCATAGATATGACAAATATGAATTCTCACAGCACAACCCATTCATTTTGTGATTGAGATTTGAGAACACATTCACCTTATTAGGATGTATGCTATTGATGCTTTGGTTTCATAAGGAAAGCTTTTCCTTCCACCATTTTTTTTAGAGTCAAAGCTTATCCCATAGATGCGACAAACATGTATTCTCATAACAAACTTCATTATTTTTGTGATTGAGCTTTAAGAACATGTTCACCTTATTAGAATGTATGATATTTGATGCTTCCATTTCACAATAAAAGCTTTTCTTCCCATCATTTTTCCTAGATCAAAGTTTATCCCATAGACGTGACGGACATGGATTTTTATAACAACTGCTTTCCTTTTTGTGATTGGGCTATAAAAACACATTCACCTCATTAGATGCATGATATTGATGCTTTTGTTTCACAAAAAAAGCTTTTCCCTCCATCATTTTCCTCAGATCAAATTTCATCCCATAGATTTAATGTACATGGATTCTCGTAACAATCTCTCTTCTTTTTGTGATTGGGCTATAAAAACACAATCACCTCACTAGCAGGCATGATATTGATGCTTTCGTTTCATAAGAAATGGTTTTCTTTCCATTATTTTGTATAGAATCAATGTTCGTTCCATAAATTTGAAGTACATAGATTTTCATAATAAACTCTATTCTTTTTTTTTATTGAGCTTTAAGAACACATTTACCTTATTAGGATGCTTGATATTGATGCTTTGGTTTCACAATAAAAGCTTTTTTTTCCATCATTTTCTTAGATCAAGGTTCATCCCATAGATTTGACATGCATGGATTCTCATAACAATCTCTTTTTTTTTTGTGTGATTAAGCTTTAACAACACATTCAGCTTATTAAGATGCATGATATTGATGCTTTATTTTCACAATGAAAGATTTTCTTTCCATCATATTCCTTGCATCAAAGTTTATCCCATAGAAGTGATGAACATGGATTCTCGCAACAATCTCTTTTCTTTTTGTGATTGAGCTAAAAAACACGTTCACCTCATTAGGATACATGATACTGATGCTTTGGTTTCACAGTGAAAGCTTTATGTTCCATCATTTTGCTTGGATCAATGTTCATCCCACAAATGTGATGAACATGGATTCTTGAAACAACCTTATTTTTTTTAAGATTGGGCTATAAAACTAATTCACCGTATTAGGATGCATGATGTTGATGCTTTGGTTTCACAAGAAAAGCATTTTTTCCATTATTTTCAATAGAATCAAAGTTATCCCATAGTTGTGATAAACATTGATTCTCATAACAAACTTCATTCTTTTTGTGATTGAGCTTTGAGTACATATTAACCTTATTAGGATGCATGATATTGATGCTTTCCTTTCAAAAGAAAACCTTTTCTTTCAATCATTTTCCTTAGAATCAATGTTCGTCCCACCAATGCAATGAACATGGATTCACATAACAAACTCCATTCCTTTTTTGATTGAGCTTTAAGAACATATTCACCTCATTAGGATGCTTGATATTGATGCTTTTGTTTCACAGGAAAAGCTTTTCTTTCCATTATTTTCCTTGGATCAAAGTTCATCCCATAGACATGATGAACATGGATTCTCATAACAAACTCCATTCTTTTTGTGATTGAGCTTTAAGAATATATTCACCTCATTAGGATGCATGATATTAATGCTTTGGTTTCACAATAAAAGCTTTTCCTTCCATTATTTTCCTTTGATCAAAGTCCATCCTATAAATGTGACAAACATGGATTCTCGTAACAATCTGCATTTTTTTTGTGATTCAGCTATAAAAACACATCACCTTATTAGGATGCATGATATCAATCTTTTGCTTTCACAAGAAAACATTTCTTTCCATCAACTTCCTTAGAATCAAAGATCATCCCATAGATGTGACAAGCATGGATTTTCATAACAATTTTTATTCTTTTTGAGTTTGGGCTAAAACAACACATATACTTCATTAGGATGCATGATATCGATGACTTTGGTTTCATAAGAAAAGCTTTTCTTTCAATCATTTTCCTTAGATCATAGTTCATCACATAGATGTGATAAACATGGATTTTTGTACAAACTCCTTTATTTTCATGATTGGTCTATAAAAACACATTCACCTCATTAGGATGCGCGACACTGATCCTTTGGTTTCAAAAGAAAAGGTTTTTCTTCCATCTTCTTTCGTAGAATCGAAGCTTATCCTATAGATTTGGCAAACATGGATTCTTATAATACACACTTTTCTTTTTGTGATTGAGCTTTAAGAACACATTCACCTTATTAGGATACAATATATTGATGCTTTATTTTCACAGGAAAACCTTTTCTTTCCATTATTTTCCTTAAAATCAAAGTTTATCCCACAGATGTAATAAACATGGATTCTAGCAACAATCTCTTTTCTTTTTATGATTGCACTATAAAAGCACACGCACCTCATTAGGATATAAGATATTGTTGATTTCATTTCATAAGAAAAGTGTTTCTTTCCATTATTTTCCATATAATCAAAGTTGATCCCATTAATGTGACAAACATGGATTCTCATAACATTTTTTTTTTGTGATTGGGCTATAAGAACACATTCACCTAATTAGGATGCATGATATTGATGCTTTGGCTTTGCAATAAAAGCTTTTCTTTCCATCATTTTCCTTTGATGAAGGTTTATCCCATAGATGCAACAAAAATGGATCCTCGTAACAATCTGCTTTTTTTTTTATGATTGGGCTATAGAACACAACCACCTTTTTAAGATGCATGTTATTGATACTTTGGTTTGACAATAAAGGCTTTTTTTCCATCATTTTGCTTAGATCAAAGTTCATCTTATAGATGTGACGAACACAGATTTTTATAGCAACCTCTTTTCCTTTTAGGTTTGGGCTATAAAACACAATCACCTCATTAGGATGCATGATATTAATGCTTTCATTTCACAAGAAAATCTTTTCTTTCTATTATTTTCCTTAGAATCAATGTTTGTCCCATAAAAGCAATGAATATGAATTCTTAGAACAAACTCTATTCTTTTTGTGATTGAGCTATAAAAACACATTCACCTTATTAGGGTGCATGATATTGATGCTTTGGTTTCACAAGAAAAGCTTTTGTTTCCATCCATTCTTTTTGTGATTGAGCTATAAAAACACATTAACCTTATTAGGATGCATGATATTGATTCTTTGGTTTCACAAGAAAAGCTTTTGTTTCCATCCATTCTTTTTGTGATTGAGCTATAAAAACACATTAACCTTATTAGGATGCATGATATTGATGCTTTGGTTTCACAAGAAAAGCTTTTTGTTTCCATTATTTTCCTTAGATCAAAATTAATTACATAGATGTGACGAACATATATTCTCGTAAGAATCTCATTTTTTTTATATTGGGCTATAAAACACAATCACCTTATTAGGATACATGTTATTAATCTTTTGGTTTCATAATAAAGGCTTTTCTTTCCATCATGTTCTTTAGATCAAAATTAATCGCATAAATGTGTCAAACATGACTCTTATAACAATCTCCTTCCTTTTTGTGATTGGGCTATGAAAATACATTCACCTCATTAGGATGCATGATATTGATGCTTTCATTTCACAAGAAAAGCTTTTCTTTTCATCATTTTCCTTAGAATCAGTGTCAATTCCATGAATATGATGAGCATGGATTCTTATAACAAACTCTTTTCTTCTTGTGATTGAGCTTTAGGAACACATTTACCTCATTAGGATGCATGATATTGAACCTTTGGTTTTACAAGAAAAGCTTTTTCTTTCATCATTTTCCTTATATCAATGTTCATTCTATAGATTCTATGTACATAGATTCTTATAACAATCTCCCTTTCTTTTGTGATTGGGCAATAAAAACATAATCAACTCATTAGGATGGAAGATATTGATGCTTTCGTTTCGTGAGCAGACCATTATTTTCCTCAAAAGCAAAGTTCATCTTATAGATGTGATAGACATGGATTCTTATAACAAGTACCATTCTTTTTGTGATTGGGCTGTAAAAACAAATTCACCTTTTAGGATGTATGATATCGAAGCTTCACAAGAAAAGCTTTTCTTTTCATCATTTTCCTCAGATAGATGTGAGACATGGATTCTTATACCAAGTACCATTCTTTTTGTGATTGGGCTATAAAAACAAATTCACCTTATTAGGATGCATGATATCGAAGCTTCACAAGAAAAGCTTTTCTTTCCATCATTTTCCTTAGATAGATGTGATGAACTTGGATTCTCTTAACAATCTCTCATTTTTTCGTGATTGGCCTAGAAAAACACATTCACCTCATTCGAATGCATGGTACTGATCCTCTTGTTTCATGGGAAAAGCTTTTTTTTCCATTATCTTCCTTAGAATCAAAGTTCATCCTATAAATATGACAAACATGGATTCTCATAACATATTTCATTCTTTCTGTGATTAAGCTTTAAGAATAGATTCACCTCATTAGGATACAAGATATTGATGCTTTAGTTTCACAAAAAAAGCTTTTGTTTCCATCATTTTCCTTAGATCAAAACTATTTACATAGATGTGATGAACATGGATTCTTGTAACAATCTCCTTTCTTTTTGTGGTTGGGCTATAAAACATAGTCACCTCATTAGGAGGCATGATATTAATGCATTGGCTTCACAAGAAAAGCTTTTCTTTCCATTATTTTCCTTACATCAAAGTTCATCCCGTAGATGTGATGAATATGGATTCTTATAGCAACCTCCTTTCTTTTTGGGATTGGGCTATAAAGCACATCCACATCATTGGGATGCATGATATTGATGCTTTGTTTTCACAACAAAAACTTTTTCTTTCCATTATTTTCCATAGAATTAAAGTTTATCCCATACATATGACAAACATGGATTCTCATAACAATTTTTATTTTTATTTGTGATTAGGCTTTAAGAACACATTCACCTAATTAGGATGCATGATATTAATGCTTTTGTTTCACAAGAAAATCTTTTGTTTCCATCATTTTCCTTATATCAAAATTAATCAAATAGATGTGATGAACATGATTCTCATAACAATCTCCTTTCTTTCTTTCTCTATGTGATTAGGCTATAAAAATGCATTCACCTTATTAGGATTCATGATATTGATGCTATTGTTTCCCAAAAAGTGCTTTTTTTCCCATCATTTTCCTTAAAATCAATGTTCGTCCCATAAATATGATGAACATAGATTATCATAACAAACTCCATTCTTTTTGTGTTTGAGCTTTAAAAACAAATTCACTTTTTGAGGATGCATGACATCGATGCTTTTGTTTCAAAAGAAAACCATTCCTTTCCATCATCTTCCTTAGAATCAAAGTTTATCCCGTAGATGTGACAAGCATAGATTCTCATAACACACTTCATTCCTTTTATGATTGAGTTTTAAGAACACATTCACCTCATTAGGATGCAAGATATTGATGCTTTAGTTTTACAGAAAAAGCTTTTGTTTCCATCCTTTTCCCTAGATCAAAATTATTCACATAGATGTGATGAACATGGATTCTCGTAACAATCTCCTTTCTTTTGTGATTGGGCTATAAAACCTAATTATCTCATTAGTGCGCATGATATTGATGCTTTGGTTTCCCAATAAAAGCTTTTTATTCCATCATTTTTCTTAGATCAAAATTCATCGCATTGATGTGACGAACATGGATTCTTATAACAACCTCCTTTCTTTTAGGGATTGGGCTATAAAACTCATTCACCTCATTAGCATCCATGATATTGATACTTTTGTTTCACAAGAAAAATGTTTCTTTCCATTATTTTCCATCGAATGAAAGATCATGCCATAGATGTTACAAACATGGATTCTTAGAATAATTTTCATTCTTTTTCTGATTGGGCTATAACAACACATTCACCTTGTTAGGATGCATGATATTGATGCTTTGGTTTCACAAGAAAACCTTTTGTTTCCATTATTTTCCTTAGATCAAAATTAATCGCATAGTTATGATAAACATGATTCTCATAACAATCTTTTTCCTTTTTGTGATTAGGCTATAAAAACACATTCACCTTATTAGGATGCGTGAGCTTTATGCTTTCATATCACTAGAAAAGCTTTTTTTTTCCATCATTTTCCTTAGAATTAATGCTCATTGCATAAATATGACGAACTTGGATTCTCATAACAAAGTCCATTCTTCTTGTGGTTGAGCTTTCAAGAACACATTCAGCTCATTAGGACGCATGATATTGAAGCTTTGGTTTCACAAGAAAAGTTTTTCCTTTCATCATTTTCCTTAGATCAAAGTTCATCCCATAGATTTGATGTGCATGGATTCTCATAACAATCTCCCTTCCTTTTGTGTTTGGGCTATAAAAACACAATCAATTCATTAGAGGGCATGATATCGATGCTTTTATTTCACAAGCAAAGCTTGTCTTTCCATTATTTTCCTTAGAATCAAAGTTCATCCCATGGATGTGATAGGCATGGATTCTCATAACAAGTACCATTCTTTTTGCGATTGGGCTATAAAACACATTCACCTTATTAGGATGCATAATATCGATGCTTCATAAGAAAAGCTTTTCTTTCCATCATTTTTCTTAGATCATAGTTCATCACATGGATTCTCATAACAATCTCCTTTTTTTCATGATTGGTCTATAAAAACACTCTCACCTTATTAGGATGCATGATATTTACCCTTTTGTTTCACAAGAAAAGCTTTTCCTTCAATCATCTTCCATAGAATTGAAGTTCATCCTATAGATGTGACAAACATGGTTTCTTATAACACACTTCATTTCTTTTTGTGATTGAGCTTTAAGAACACATTCACCTTATTAGGATACAAGATATTAATGCTTTAATTTCACAAAAAAAAACTTTTGTTTCCATCATTTTCCTTAGATCAAAATTAATCATATAGATGTGATCAATATGGATTCTCATAACATTCTCCTTTCTTTTTGTGATTAGGCTATAAAACATAATCAACTCATTAGGATGCATGATATTGATGCTTCAGTTTCATAATAAAAGCTTTTCTTTCCACTATTTTCCTTAGATCAAAGTTCATCTCGTAGATGTGATGAGCATGGATTGTCGTAACAACCTTTTTGGGATTGGGCTATAAAACATATTCATTTCATTAGGATGCATGATATTAATGCTTGGTTTCGCAATAGAAGCTTTTATTTCCATCATTTTCCATAGAATGAAAGTTCATTCCATAGATGTGACAAACATGGATTCTCATAACAATTTTGATTCTTTTTGTGATTGGGCTATATGAAAACCTTCACCTCATTAGGATACATGGGATTGATGCTTTAGTTTCATAGGAAAATCATTCATTTCCATCATTTTCCTTAGATCAAAATTAATCACATAGATGTGATAAACATGGATTCTTATAACAATCTCTTTTCTTTTTGTGATTGGGGTATAAAACATGATCACCTCATTAGGATACTTGTTATTAATGCTTTGGTTTCACAATAAAAGCTTTTCTTTTAATCATTTCCCTTTAATGAAAATTAATCACATTGATCCGATGAACATGGATTCTTATAACAATCTCCTTTCTTTTGTTGATTGGCGATAAAAACACATTCACATCATTAGGATGCAAGATATTGTTGCTTTTGTTTCACTAGAAATGCTTTTCTTTTCATCTTTTTCCTTAGAATCAATGTTCATCTCATAAATATGACGCACATGGATTCTCACAACAAACTCCACTCTTTTTGCAATTAAACTATAAAAATGCATTCACCTCATTAGGATGCATAATATTGATGCTTTTGTTTCACAATAAAAGCTTTTCTTTCTATCATTTTTTGTAGATCAAAATTAATCACGAGATGTGATGAACATGATTCTCATGACAATCTTCTTCCATTTTGTAATTAGGCTATAAAACCACATTCACCTTATTAGGATGCATGATATTGATGCTTTCGTTCACAAGAAAAGCTTTTCCTTTTGTCATTTTCCTTGCATCAAAGTTCATCCCATAGATTTGATGTGCATGGATTCTCATAACAATCTCCTTTCCTTTTGTGATTGGGCTATAAAAACACAATCACTTATGATTAAGCTATAAAAACATAATCACCTTATTAGGATGCATGATATTGATGCTTTCGTTTCACAAGCAAAGCTTTTTTTTTCCATTATTCTCCTTAGAATCAACATTCATCCTAAAGATGTCACAGACATGGATTCTCATAACAAGTACCATTTTTTTTGTGATTGGGCCATAAAAACAAATTCACCTTACTGGGATGCAAGATATCTATGCATTGGTTTCATAAGAAAAGCTTTTATTTCCATCATTTTCCTTAGATTGTACCTCATCGCATAGATGTGACGAACTTGGATTCTCATAACAATTTCCTTTATTGTCATTATTAGTTTGTAAAAATGCATTCACCTTATTAGGATGCATGATATTGATACTTTGGTTTCACAAGAAAAGCTTTTCCTTTCATCATCTTTATTAGAATCAAAGTTCATCCCATAGATATGACAAACATGGATTCTTGTGACAATTTCTTTTTCTTTTGTGATCGGGCTATAAAACACAATCAACTCGATAGGATGCATGATATTGATGCTTTGGTTTTCACAATAAAAGCTTTTCTTTCCATCATTTTCCTTAGATCAAAGTCCACTCGTGGATGTGATGAACATGGATTGTTGCAACAACCTCATTTTTTTTGGGATTGGGTTATAAAAGATATTAACTTCATTAGGATGGATGATATTGATGCGTTGGCTTCACAGTAAAAGCTTTTCTTTCCATCATTTTCCATAGAATCAAAGTTCATTCAATAGATGTGACAAACATAGATTCTTATAACAATTTTGATTCTTTTTGTGATTGGGCTACAAGAACACATTCACCTCGTTAGGATATATGCATTGATGCTTTAGTTTCGTAGGAAAATCTTTCATTTCCATCTTTTCCTTTTATCAAAATTAATCACATACATGTGACGAACATGGATTCTTGTAACAATCTCTTTTCTTTTTATGATAGCGGTATAAAACAGGACCACCTCATTAGGATGCATGATATTAATGCTTTGGTTTCACAATAAAAGGTTTTTTTTCCATCATTTCCCTTTAATGAAAATTAATCACATAGATCTGACGAATATGGATTCCTATAACAATCTCATTTATGTTGTTGATTGGGCTATAAAAACACCTTCACCTTATTATGATGCATGATATTATTGCTTTGTTTCACCAAAAATGTTTTTTTTTTCCATCATTTTCCTTAAAATCAATGTTTATCCCATAAATGTGATGAACATGGAATCTCATAACAAACACCGTCTTTCTTGTGATAGATCTTTAAAAACATATTCACCTTATTACGATGCTTGATATTGATGCTTTTGTTTCATAAGAAAAGCTTTTCTTTCCATCATTTTCCTTGGATCAAAGTTATCCTATAAATGTGACAAATATGGATTCTCATAACAAACTCCATTCCTTTGATGGTTGAGCATTAAAAACATATTCACTTCATTAGGATGCTTGATATTAGTGTTTTTATTTCATAAAAAAATGTTTCCTTCCATTATTTTCCTTGGATCAAAGTTTATCCAATAGACGTGATAAATATGGATTCTCATAACAATTTCCATTTTTTTGATTAAGCTATAAGAACATATTCACCTTATTAGGATGCATAATATTAGTGCTTTGGTTTCATAAGCAAGGCTTTGCTTTATCATTTTCCTTAGATCATTGTTCATCACATAGATATGACGAACTTGGATTCTCATAACAATATCGTTTTTTTTGTGATTGGTCTATAAAAACACATTCACCTCATTAGGATGCATGATATTGATCTTTTGGTTTCACAAGAAAAGCTTTTCCTTCCATCATCTTTATTAGAATCAAAGTTCATCCCATAGATATGACAAACATGGATTCTAATAGCACACTCCATTCTTTTTATGATTGAGCTTTAAGAACACATTTACCTCATTAGGATACATGCTATTGATCCTTTAGTTTCATAGGAAAAGCTTTTCTTTCCCTTATTTTCCTATGATTAAAATTAATCACATGGATGTGATGAACATGGATTCTCATAACAATCTCTTTTCTTTTTGTGATTAGGCTATAAAACACAATCACTTATTAGGATGCATGATATTGATGCTTTGGTTTCACAACAAAAGCTTTTCTTTCCATCATTTTCCTTAGATCAAAGTTCATCCCATAGACATGACAGACATGGATTCTCACAACATCTTTCTTTTTTTGTGATTGGGCTACAAAAACACACTCACCTCATTAGGATGTATGATATTGATGCTTTCATTTCATAAGAAATGCTTTTCCCTCCATCATTTTCCTTAGATCAAAGTTTATCCCATAGATTTGATGTACATGGATTTTCGTAAGAATTTATTTTCCTTTTATAGCCCAATTCCAAAAAGAAATGACGTTGGTGTGATAATCCATGTTCGTCATATCCACGAGATGAACTTTGATCTAAGAAAAATGATGCAAAAAAAGCTTTTATTATGAAACCGAAGCATCAATATCATGCATCCTAATAAGTTGATTATGTTTTATAGCCCAATCACAAAAAGAAAACATAATGTTATAAGAATCCATGTTTATCACATCTATGTGATTAATTTTAATCTAAGGAAAGTGATAGAAACAAAAGATTTTCTTGTGAAACCAAAGCATCAATATCATGTATCCTAATGAGGTGAATATGTTTTTATAGCCCAATCACAAAAGGAAAAGGAAATTGTTACAAAAATCCATGTTCGTCACATCTGCGTGATTAATTTTATTTTAAGTAAAATGATGGAAACAAAAGCTTTTCTTGTGAAACAAAGCAATCATATCATGGATCCTAATGAGGTGAATTTGTTCTTATAGCCCAATCAGAAAAAGAATAGAATTTTTTTAAGAATCCATATTTGTCACATCTATGGGATAAATTTTGATTCTATGGAAAATAATGGAAAAAAAAAGCTTTTATTGTGAAACTAAAGCATCAATATCATGCATCCTAATGAGGTGAATGCGTTTTTATAGCATAATCTCAAAGAGAAAAGAGATTGTTGCGAAAATCCATGTTCCTTACATCTATAAGATGAACTTTGTGTAAGGAAAATGATGGAAAGAAAAGTTTTTTTTTGTGAAATCAAAGCATTAATATCATGCATCCCAATGAGATGAATGTGTTCTTAAAGCTCAATCACAAAAGGAAGGGAGTTTGTTATGAAAATCCATGTTTGTCACATTTATTGGATAAATTTTAATTTTGTGGAATGATGGAAATAAAAGCTCTTCTTATGAAACTGAAACATCAATATAATGCAACCTAATGAGATGAATATGTTCTTAAAGCTCAATCATGAAAAACAAGGAGATTGTTATAAGAATCCAAGTTCATCACATCTATGTGATGAACTATGATCTAAGGAAAATGATGAAAAGAAAAGCTGTTCTTGTGAAACCAAAGCATCGATATCTTGCATGCTAATGAGGTGAATGTGTTTTTATAGCCCAATCGCAAAAAAATGGTACTTGTTATGAGAATCCATGTCTACCATATTTATAGGATGAACTTTGATTCTAAGGAAAATAATGGAACAAAAAGCTTTGCTTATGAAATGAAAGCATCAATATCATGCATCCTAATGCAGTGATTGTGTTTTGATAGCCTAATCACAAAAGGAAGAGTGATTGTTATGAGAATCCATGCACATCAAATCTATGGGATGAACTTTGATCTAAGGAAAATGATGGAAAGAAAAGCTTTTCTTGTGAAACCAAAGCTTCAATATCATGCATCCTAATGTGGTGAATATGTTCTTAAAGCTCAATCACAAGAATAATAGAGTTTATTATAAGTACCTGTATTCATCACATTTATGGTATGAACATTTATTCAAAGGAAAATAATGGAAAAGAAAGCATTTCTTGTGAAAAGAAAGCATCAATATCATGCATCCTAATGAGGTGAATGTGTTTTTATAGCCAAACCACAAAAAAGAAGGAGATCGTTATGAGAATCATGTTCATCACATCTATGTGATTAATTTTAATCTAAGGAAAATGTTGGAAACAAAAGCTTTTCTTGTGAAACCAAAGCATTAATATCATGCATCCTAATGAGGTGAACGTGTTCTTATAGCCGAATCACAAAAAATGGAAATTGTTATAAGAATCCATGTTTGTCATAGGGATGAACTTTGATCCAAGGAAAATAATGGAGAGAAATACGTTTCTCGTGAAACAAAAGCGTTAATATCATGCTTCCTAAGAAGGTGAATATGTTCTTAAAGCTCGATCACAAAAAGAATGGAGTTTGTTATAAGAATCCATGTTCCTCATATCTGTGGGTTAAACTTTGATCCAAGGAAAATGATGGAAAGAAAAACTTTTCTTGTGAAACAAAAGCATCAATATCAAGCATCTTAATAAGATGAATATATTCTTAAAGCACAACCACAAGAAGAATGGTGTTTGCTATGAGAATCCAGGTTCATCACATTTATAGGATAAATATTGATTCTAAGGAAAGTGATGGAAAGAAAGGCATTTCTGGTGAAAACAAAAGCAATAATATCATGCATCTTGATAAGGTGAATGTGTTTTTATAGCCTAATCAACAAAAGAAGAGAGATTGTTATGAGAATCCATGTTCATCAGATCTATATGATTAATTTTCATCTAAGGAAAATGATGGAGACAAAAGCTTTTCTTATGAAACAAAAGCATCAATATCATGCATCCTAATGAGATGAATGTGTTTTTGTAGCCCAATCAAAAAAAGGAAGAAGATTGTTATGAGAATCATATTTGTCACATTTATGTGATAAATTATGATCTATGGAAAATGATGGAAACAAAAGTTTTTCTTGTGAGACCAAAGCATCAATATCATGCATCCTAATGAGGTGAATGTGTTCTTATAGCCCAATCACAAAAGGAATGAAAATTGTTATGAGAATCCATGTTTATCATATCTCTGGGATGAACTTTGATTCTATAGAAAATAATGGCAAGAAACATTTTTCTTGTGAAACGAAAGCATCAACATCATGCATCCTGTGAGATGAATGTGTTTTATAGCCTAATCCCAAAAAGAAAGTTGGTCGTTATGAGAATCTATGTTTGTCACATCTACGTGATTAATTTTTGTTAGACTTTTTAGTGGCGAATGAAATCAAGAGGGAGTGAATTGATTTCTTAAAATTTTGATAAATTAAAATTTTGATGGACAAACTTGAGAAATCCAAACAATAAACTTTTGGAATGCAATTTAGTGAATGAAAATAAATAATCAAGGAAAACAGAAAGAAGAAGCAAACTCAATGATTTATAGAGGTTCGACCTTAATTGCCTACGTCCTTTACCTCAGCCTCATTTACCTTAGATTTCCATAATTCACTAACTTTAATTGTTTACCTTTTAAGGACAAGTTATAACTTTTACACTCCCTATTTTTCAAGGCTAAGATAGAAACCTTTACCCCCTATCTTTTATGGCTAAAATAGAACCCTCTCTTTACTTTTTAATGGCTAAGTAGTAACTTTCCCTTTTTACAAGGATATTGGTGTAAACAAGTAAAACCTTTAAAGGTTAGGTGTTTACAAGAATTTTAGCTCAAGGAAAAAGTGTATCTAAAGATACAAAATGAAGAATACAAAAATAGGAAGAATTAATCCTATACAAAGATAAACTAGTGAATAAAAGATGAAGGATTTGACTCTAAGTATAATCTCTTAGTTCCTTTCTTGTTAAAGGTGGTGGAGTGGCTTATTTATAGCCTTGATCATGATTCTAGCCATTGGGAATATTTGGTGAAGGAATACAATCGTTGGAGCCTTTAAAATGTTGTTTCCCATTGTTTCCCGTGCCTCTAATCGATAAAATTAAGTGAGTATCGATAAACTGTGTTTAACGATCCAAAATATGATCGTTAAACAGTGATGTATCAATACAGAATGCTCTATCCTGATACATGAATAGTGATGTATCGATACAGGATGCTCTATCTCAATACATAAACAGTGATTTTAGCATTTGAAGGTTATTTAGCTACTACCAAGTATTGTATCGATACATACACATAGTGTACAGATACTTTCACATGAAAATCAATTTTTCAAACTTGATAATTATTTTCTTGGACAAATAGCCTCATCCTTGTCTTCCAATATGCATAATCTTCACCATTGAAGAGAGGAGGCCTCATGATTGAATGTCCTTCTTGGCCCATGTTGAAATATCACCACTAGCCATTTGCTTGGTCTTTTACGGATATTTGCTCAAGGATTTTAAGACCATAAAAATGAGACACAAGCTCTAGTACCAATTGTTAAACTTTTTAGTAGTGAATGAAATGAAGAAGGGGTGAATTGATCTCTCAAAATTTTCATAAATTAAAATTTTGATAGAGAAACTTGAGAAATCCAAATAATAAACTTTTAGAATGCAATTTAGTGAATGAAAATAAATAATCAAGGAAAAGGGAAAAAAGAAGTAAACTTAATGATTTATAGAGGTTCGGTCTCAATTGCCTACGTTCTCTACCTCGGCCTCACTTGCCTCGGATTTCCATAATTCACTAACTTGAATTGTTTACCTTTTAAGGACAAGGTACAACCTTTACACTCCCTATCTTTCAAGGCTAAGATAAAAAATTTTACCCCCTATCTTTTATGGCTAAAATAGAACCCTCTCTTTACTTTTCAATGGCTAAGTAGTAACTTTCCCTTTTTACAAGGATATTGGTGTAAACAAGTAAAACCCTTAAAGGTTAGGTGTTTACAAGAATTTTAGCTCAAGGAAAAAGTGTATCTAAAGATACAAAATGAAGAATACAAAAATAGGAAGAATTAATCATATACAAAGATGAACTATTTAATAAAAAATAAAAGATTTGACTCTACGCACAATCTCTTGGTTCTTCTCTTGTTGAAGGTGTTGGAGTGGCTTATTTATAGCCTTGATCATGATTCTAGCCTTTGGGAACATTTGGTGAAGGAATATAGCCATTGGAGCCTTTAAACTGTTGTTTCCCATTGTTTCCTGTGCATCTATATTGATACAATTGAGTGGGTATCGGTACATTGTGTTTAACAGTCCAAAATATGATCGTTAAACAGTGCTATATCGAGACAGAGCATCGATACAAGATGCTCTATCTCGATACATAAACAATGATGTATCGACACAGGATGCTCTGTCTCGATACATGAACAGTGATTTTAGCATTTTAAGGTTACTTAGCTACTACGAAGCATTATATCTATACATACACAGTGTATCGATACTTTCACATTAAAATCAATTTTAAAAGGTTTTCCATGACTTTAAAACATGTAAAACTTATCTAAAAAATGATTTATATAAATATATATATTAAAAGCATCTTTTTGAATGCTTGAAGAAGTTAAAACACATTCTAGTATTTTTCAAAGTGTTTATGAAATATTT
>JBBYHO010318094.1:15170-25837 GCA_038382025.1 Adansonia gregorii | reverse complement strand
CTTCAATTAAGTAATAAATAATTTATTTCCAGAAATTTAACTTTTTTATTTCTTATAAATATTTTTTATAACAATACTTTTAGTTATAAAAAAATTAAACATTTTTTAAGCTATTACCTATTATATTTTTAAGAAATATAAACATATTTATCAATTTTATTATCAAAATTAAAATATACTTTTTTAATAACTGAACAGAGCAAAGCATCTGAGGTGATTATATTTCAATTATTTATACTAACATTAAAATCGTCTGATTAAATTAACATTATAAGTCAAGTAATGATAAATGAATTGATAAATTAACCAACAAAAAAAAAATCAACATGTGATAATAAAAATAAATGAATAAGGATAATTAAGGTTTGTACTTTGGGAAAGTTTTATTGTAAAAACAGGAAAAAAAGATAATTATTTTATATATTGTTATGAATTATATTATATTAATTCATAATATAAGTAAATAAAAAATTATTAATATTTATTTTTTGATAAAAATGATATGACGTGATTTTAACAATAAATTAAATGTTAACTCTTTTAATACCCTTTATATTATAACTGTTATAAATCAAAATTCCATGAAAGCTAGAGTTATTCTTTTTCAAAGTTTACTTTGAAGGGTTAAAATGGAGGGCGCTCCACCGCACTTGACCAAACAAAAATTTCAAACCTCGTGCCCCAATATTTTGATGACTTTTCTTGGTTTTTTAGAATAATATTCTAACACAATTTCACTTAAGTCTAGAATAGATGCACACTTTAACTTCCTTTCATTGTCGTATTTCGTATTTTTTATATTAATTACATAAATATAAAAATAATATAATTAATTAAAATTAATTAAATTTTTAAATATAAATATAATACATATATTAAATATGTCATGATATTTTTGTTACGCTATTTTCAATATTTACTAAATGTTTGTTTTTGTCTAAAATTATAAAAATATAATTTTAGTGACATATAAAAAAATATATTAATTTCTCCCTGTTTGCATATTTGGTCACTTATGAACTCGTCTCTCTATGTTCTTCGCTACTCTGGTTTTGGGCTTTTAAAGTCAAGGAGCTTAGACTAGCAATAGTTGCAGCATTTTCAAACTTTCTACATCCATTGAATCCCATCAATCTGGAACTCATGACTCTCTCAAGGAAAGGGACGATGGTGAAAGTGTTTAAATGCACCAAACCAACCGCATATACATTTTTTAAAATTAATTAATGAAAGACTTATTCTTATTCGATATTCTGACATATGTTCATATTAATTATTATAATTTATTAACTTTCACTTGCATGTGAAAAGGTTTATAAATTCATTTTGTAAAATAAAAAAAATATTGTAAGTTATTTCTTGTTACTCCTTAATAAATAATAAGTGAATTGCTTGGGATTGTATTTTCTTCTCAAGTAATACTTCTTTTCCTTTTATTTATATCTATATGTATATTAGTCTTATTCATGAGACTAACTTAATTAATTGAGAAAATTATTATTTTTTTAATTTATAATTATTATTGAATAAAAGTTTTTTTTGCAAATTAATAAAAGTAAAATATAAAAATATATTTTACATGAGTCTGGTGATAAAATCAAATTAGCTGAAAAATTACAAAAAATTAAAAATTATAATAATAATTGAATTACATTAATGTTGTATATTTGGCATAATAGCCCTCGCAAACTCACTTTTCATGCTAATATATTCTTTTTTTTGGTACAAGCGAGGGAACATCGTTATCTTTTTTTAATGCATTAAGAATCGAAAATATTTAAAATCAAACTTAAATTTTTATATTAATTTTAATGTATTTTTAATTAGTAAGCCAAAAGGTTATTGGCCATAACATAGACACATTTAAATATGATGAAAATTTATTATAATTTATGTCTATATCTATACCAGTTGTAAGATCTTAATCCAGTTTAATCACAAATTGAAGGACACCAATTCAATCAAATAAAATGCAAATAAAAAATCTAATAAATTAGAAGTTAAACATTAAAATAATAAGGGTATTCTTCTAGTGCAATTTTATATATTTAAAAAAAAAGTCAATTCCCTTAAAAAATATGTTACATTCATTTAAAAACTTTTCACTTTTTCTCAAAACTACCAATTTTTTTTTTAAAAAAAAACCCTTTTTTTCTTATAAAAACTATCCATATGTAATTTTATTTTTTCAAAATATATATTTTATATTCAAATAGTATTGTACAGATTAATCCATTACCATCAAAAATAATTGATTGAATTAATATCACAAATTAAATCATATTAACTCAATTAATGAAAAAATAAAAATGATATAAATTATTGTATCAAACAAGGCAAGAAGGGTGTTGATGTCTTTTTATTTTTATATAACTTTAATTTTTTTTTTAAATTCACTCTTATTTGCTGTCTCATTTGAATACGAATCTCGAATGTACATATTTATTTTCCAATCTAAAAAGACATACATATTATATTTATTCCATCGGACAAAGCCATGTTGAGAAGTAAAATATTGACTGTAAATATAGTTTTTTATATTTATGTTATCTATTAATTAATAAATAAATAAATAAAATTCACAAAGAAAAGTTGTCATGTACGAAACCCAAGCCTGGTCAAAACCAGAATATATGTACATATACATTTTCATATATATTATAGTAGTAGTAGATTGTGCAGCTAGAAATGTCGATCATTAGCCAATCGAATACTTCATTTTCTTGCCTTTAAATCATGAAGCTTTCAGATATATCCCACTATTAAATCCGTTCATGGTCTATTTAAATTACTATTAATTTTTTTAAAATTAGATAAATTTAGACAGATTCAAAATTTTATTTTATTATTTATAATAATATTAAAATATTAATTTTTGAATAATTATATTATATATTGATGATAAAAAATTTTTAAGTAAAATTTATAGGATAATACGTATCTAATAAAGTATATTTAAAAATAAATAAAAATAAATGAGATATACGTTATCTTATAAATTTATTTATGAGATTTTTTTCATTATTATTGTATAAGATAATTATCTTTAATATTCATATATTTTTATAATTAATTCAAAAATATTTATTATAAAAATTGTAATTCAAATCCTCTTGGTTTGAGTTTACAAAAATTTTGTTCAAAATTTAATCTGACTCTTATCAAATCGAATGAGTAACTTAATTTATGAACATGTATTTTCTGTGTTCAACATATATAAAAAAATAAAATATACTAATATATTTATTTTAAATTTATGATACGTAAATTTAAGTATAAATATCAAATTTAAATATATAATTAATATTAATATATTTTATTTTTTAAAATATTTTATATGTTTAAAAAATTATACATTTATATTATATATAAATATTAAATATATATATATATATATATTTGAATGTATAACATTAATGCTTAAAGACAAGGCGGCCAACATAACAGTTTTACGAGTTTCTTTACTAATCTTTCTATATGTGTATATTACGTGCTCTTCACGATACCAGCCTGAGGATAAGCGAGATGACTGCTGTAGCCAGCCATCGGGCCGCCTTGTAGTTTTCACCACCTTCTTGCATCACGCTCTGACCCTACCAACCATTTCGACACTTAAGACACTGTTGCTTCTTTAAATACTTTATTTTAGTACGCATAATGATAATTACCGAATCATCTGGTCTCTGCCTCCCTCTTTCTTCTTTTCTTTTTTTTTTTTTTCTCTCCGTTTCTTCGTCTCTGTCGTGTAACATGGAAAATTTACAGGGATTTTTCCCAAGTTCATCGAGGTTAGCAGCGTCGTCCTTGTCATTAAACATGACGAATTCGCTTGGTTATGTTGGATTTCAAGGTGGGAAGGCTAATGGTTTATTGGGATTAATGGACGATATGGAAGTTCCTGCTGCCAGCTTGAACCTCCACGCAAATATTTCTCAGAACAGAAGCTTCCCCGACGAGAGCAACAGCTTGGCTGCGACTGAAACTGAAACTGAAACTGAAGCGAAACTAGGTAAGATTAAGAAAGGAGATAAAAAGGTCAGAAAGCAAAAATATGCTTTCCAAACAAGAAGCCAAGTTGATATACTTGATGATGGCTATAGATGGCGAAAATATGGCCAGAAAGCGGTAAAGAACAACAAATTTCCAAGGTATGCGAAGCTCCCCCTTGTCAGACTTTTTTAATCCCTTAGAATACTAAAACTAATTTTGATTTTTCTTTTTGAGTAACTGGATTTAGTATATAATTATATCTACCTTAGTTGCAGAAACCTGAAAAAAGTAGTTCCGACGAGTAGGATTTGACTCTTGTTGAAGATATGAGCTATATATGTCATCACAGAAATATGTTAAGACTGATTACTGAAAAAAAATGAAGAACAAATTCATGACTAAAAATCAGATAAAAGCTAATTCTTAATCGTTTTGCAAATATCTTTTAAACTTTATGAAAAATAAAATAAAAATAAAAAAGTGGTAGATTATTGGTCCCTTCTTTCCTGGAGTCGTCCAATGATTCCCCCTTACATTATAGATCAGCTAAGTTGTCGGGAGTTTCGGTTAATTAACAAATAGAAGTGTCGCGTCAGTCAGCCTGCTTTTACCCTCCGGTGGTAAGAGTAGATTAAGTTTTGATGTAACGAAACAAATAAAATCACGTCTCTTTGCGATTGAGATGCGATTCGTGTCCCACCAAATTTGTCTATTTATCGATTTAGCTACCTTTTGAATTTTAAGATAAAATCCAGCATTAATCTTCTTGCTAAAGCGCGCGTACTGCGGCAAAATAGCGAGATTAAAGGTTTAGTGTGGATTTCACCGCACAAGAAATTCAAGCTATTTTGATAATCTTGCGAGGGATTCAACCTTACCCACTGCACAACTGGACCCTGTAGAGAAGTAATTTTCTTCTACCTCCTTCAATTTTTTTAAAATTTATTTTAACATCTATATATTTATTTTATTAATTTATTTTAATATTTATTAATTATTTATTTTATATATATATATATATATTTGGATTCCATCCACTAAGCCAACTTTCTACTTTAAATTTAAAACAAAACTCTCCCGTGAAAAGAAATTTACACAACCACCCCCAGACAGCAATTGGAAGGTGAAGGGTCCAGTTGCCCTCCGGTTAAAATGAAAATTTCTTTTTTATTTTATTTTATTTTTAATCTTTAATCAATTTTAACAAATTTTTTAAAACTTTAAACATTTTAATTTTATTCATTTTTCTTAAAATGCTTTAAATAATTATTTTTAACTTTGTATTTTTTATTTAAAAGTTTTTAAGTTATTTTTTTCTTTAATATAATAAATAGAGTTATATCATTAATTAAAATATTTAAATAAATATATATTAAAATTTTAAATATTATTAAAAATATAAAAATAATTTACCAATACACTATTAAATTAATGCTCTTAGTTTTCATTTTTTTTATTCTTACCTCGTCACCACTGTTGTAATTGAATCTAAACACATATCCGGCTATTGATTTTAATTTCACAACTAAAATATCAAATCTTAACATCGTAGTAATTAATCTTCTTGCCATCACTGTTTTTAATCTCACCATAGTTAACCTCACTGATTATCCAAACAGACCTTAAATGTCCTTAATGAATGGTTATATTTTTACTCTAACCTATCGTTGTTATAGCGATTGAATTCAAATAAATATCATACTATTAATTTAAATTTCATTGTTATGATACTTAATCTCATAGCCAATATTATTGTTAGTCTCATTGTCACCCTTATTTTTAATCTTATCAGAGTCAATCTTATTTCTAATTAAATTGAGCCTAAAAAGAAGGGCTGCATTGCAGTCAAAAACCAAAATCAAAAGTTAACATGCTTGAAGATTTGAACTTTGCAAACTGATGGCTTAGTTTAATTAATTCATACAGTTATTTTTAAATGCGTTATAGAATAGGTTTAGGATTCGAATTCATTATTTTTAATTTCTTCCTTTATCAATAGGTTACAGCACTCTTTATTAAAAAAATTTAAAATTTTATCCAAAAAATAATAATGTTGTATCAAATATCAATTTTTGTAATTTTATATTATGGCAATGCATCAAATTAACTCTTATATATAAATACGACGTACATTAGTATATCATTTCGGCTAGGCTTGAGAGATTTTTTATTTAATTAATTCTCCATGTCATAATTAATGTCATGTTTCAAAATAATATCCAAATTCCAAATATATATATATATATATCAAATTCATAATCCACGAAAATTCTCAACTAGTGAGGTTGTCATGCACGTGCATGTTGGTGTTTTAAAAAAGGGTCATTCATCCATATGGAGTGATATGTAGCGAGGGGGTCTATATTCATACGATTAATCAAATATGAGTTCTTCATTAAATTTTATCATTCTAGATTTTGTGTGGGCTCAAATATGTATAAAATCATTAAATAAATCCCATTACTAAGCATTGTTATTAAATAATTAATTAAACTAAATTAAATCTTAATTATTATTATTTTTGCAGAAGTTATTATCGATGTACACACCAAGGATGCAATGTGAAGAAACAAGTTCAAAGATTAACAAAGGATGAAGGAATGGTGGTGACAACTTACGAAGGCATCCATAGCCACCCGATCCAAAAATCTGATAACTTCGAGCATATCTTAACCCAGATGCAAATCTACACTGCTTCCTTTTTAAATCAACACAATTCTAAATAAATAAAACAAATAAAATTATGAGAAAATTATGTCTTTTAGATCTTTTCTCATATGCAACAATGAGAAAAAAAAAAACTCTTTCTTTCGGTTATAATCTCAAATTTAATTGATATTTTGGAGGCAAATATAGAAAGTAATTAGAAATATGATTAAATTGAATTTACAATTAGAAGGAATTTATGTATATTTATTTAGTTAGTTTGGTTTTTGATATACAGTTTATAGTATCAAAATATACTGTTAATAAAAATGCTTAATTTCACATTTATTTTGCTGCACATGGGATTTTTTTTTTTTAGTTTTATGGATATTTAATTCTAGTTGTAATTAAGTTTTGTAACATAAGCTTCATAGACATGTTGTGTTACGAGCATTATAGTTTTTTTATTTTTAAAATTATAAATATATTTAATTAACTGTATGATTTCTTAAACTTATTGAAAATTATAGGGAAAAATTATTAAAAATAATTAAAATCAAAGAAAAAAAGTACAATAATTAAAGATTTTGTTAAAAAGAAAGGATATTATAGATGATGAAGATTTTTTTTACTTGTTTATTCTTTTTTTTTTATCATTTTTTATCTCTTTATTTTATACCTTCATGGTTAATTACAATCGGTTGACATTGTTGAAATAATTGTTAAATCCTTCTCAAAACAATAATTTTAAAAGTGCACAAAATTAAATATCTCTTTAAGATTTTTTAGAAAATTTAATTTACAAATTTAAAAAAAAATAGTTTTTTTGATGATTCAATAAATTTCAATTATAATTATTTAGATTACATTTTAGTTTAATTATAATTAGGAAATTTTATTATTAAAAATAACAAATAATATCAACAAAAAAAAATGTAAAAGTTCTTTTGGGCTTAACTAAAACAAATTTAAATGATATGTAAGATGTACACCTCAAACAATTCTTCACTTTCGCGTATAATGAGAATAGTTTATAAAATCAAAAAAATAGAAATATTGGCATTATGAACTCATTAGTTTAGCCTTTCTATCTGAATGATTAATTTCAAGATTAAGGATCGATAATAAACATAAAATCATCTATTCTGATTTTATGTTTGTTCAAATAAACGATCAAATTAATTCCTTGCCACTAATTAAACAATGCTTCTTACAATTGATCCAAGTGATAATGGACAACTTTATGAAATAGAGTTATTTAGTCTCATTACATTAAATTAGCTAAGTCTTTGACATTTTTATTTAGATTTTATTTATTTTTAGTAATTTTTATTTAGTAATATTTTATTTTAGTTTTTTTAATTTAGTATTGTTTACTTTTCTTATATTTTAATTACTCAGTTATTAAAATGTGTTTCCATATATTTGTAGGTCAAAGCCTGAAGTAGTTTCTAAAAGTAGAACAATCAATAAAGAAGGAAAGTGAACTCAATCAAGTAAGATGATTTCAGTTTGGCAGTTTTTAAAAATAATATATTCAAGCTATTTGTTTACCATGGTTCTCTCTAAGGTTTTGTCAATATATAGGACTCATAGGTTTAGACTTGAAGACATCCCAAATAATCTATAGCTTTTATTTTTATTTTTTTTAGTTTTTGAAGAGGAGAGAAGCCATCAATATTTTGCAATGAGACAAGGATTGAAGAAGTCGAAGACTAAGACTTGACAATTCTTAGTTTTCTTTTTCACTTAATTTTTTATCTTTATTGTAAATTTTATAATGGTGAAACTCCAGTGTTTTATGTTTTATTTAATCAATATGAGGTAAATTTATTTTTTTAGGGTTGTAATGGAACTCAACATGTAGTTTAGATTACTTTATTTTCTTTTCTTGATTTAATAATATTTGAGTTATTTGTTTAATCTTGTTTTTAATGCTTCTAACTGTTTGATCATCAATTAGATTTAGTAAACTTAATGAACTTGGAAAAGAGAATTTTATGTTTAAACCTAGATTTAATGACATGTGGTTTAATTTATTTATTAGGATGAATTGATCTGCATGTTAGACAAGAATATACAAGTATGCCATATGTAACTAAATTAAAGCTTAATAAGTTTTTTTTTTAATTCAATTTGCATAGGAATATAATAAATTGGTTAAAAAAGATATTTTTATAGGACTATCAGAAGATACTTATAAATAAATTAGAACTCTAAGTTAACAACTCATTATCATTAGTCAAGTTAAGAAGGTAAAACAAATTCAAATAAACTGCTAAAGAAAATTGAAATTCTAGGCTTTTATTGTTGATTAAGTAAGCCTTATTTAATTTGTTTTGTTTTGTTATTTAGTTTAATTTTAATATTATTTTATAATTAATTGTCTAGACAACAATAAATTGTTTTAATTTTAGAGCTTAGTGAATTCTAGTACAATTCCTCATAGGAACAATACTCCACTTCATCACCATATTGCTTATTACGATACGTGCACTTATATGGTAAAAATTTGACAAGAAGTTTTAGGCACCGTTGTTAGCGAATTATTTTACTAATTTTTGCTAATATTAATACTAACAATTTTAATCCTAATTCAGACTTTCTTTTTATTTTTTAGGTTCAATTGGTTGCTATAGAAATATAATGGCTGAAGAAGAAGATACAACTACAGGAATTTTATTTTCTTCATGTCCAAAACATTAGTATCTGGGAACTTGCCATCCACGCTAATAACTTTTAGATAAAGCATACCATTATTTTGATGATCCAGACTTCAGTCTAATTTTGGTGATTTACCCAATGGTGATCTTAATGATCAAATTATGGATTTTTTGGAGATTTGTGATACTTTCAAACATTATGGAGTTTCGGATGATGCTATTAGATTTTCTTATTCTGAGATAAGGCAAAAAGTGTGTTAAATTCACTTCCGTTCGGCTTATCCCTACTTGGGATGATCTAGCCCAAAAATTTCTTGCTAAATATTTTCCTCCATCTAAGACAGTAGAGACGAGAAATGACATCACTTCTTTTATGCAATATGATTCAAAGTAATTTTATGAAGCTTAGGAGAGATTTAAAAATTTGTTTCAGGGATGTCCTCATCATGAGCTTCCTAAATGGCTTTAAGTACAAACATTTTATAATAGAATGATGGGGTAGACAATAACTATTATCGATGCTGCAGCATGTGAAACATTTATGGTGAAGTCACCTGAGGAGGTTTATGAGTTACTTGAAGAAATGGCTTTTAATAATGATCAATGGTCCACTGAAAGAAGCTTGTCGAGAAAAATTGCAAGTATTCATGAAACCGATGCCATTACTTCACTTTATGCACAACTTGCGACAATTACAAGGAAATTGGATGCTATGAATGTACATTTAGTTTTGAGATATTTTGTAATTTTTGAAATAAGTGGTGATTCACATTTTAAAGATCACTGCCCAACCTATGTTGAATCAATTAATTATATTGGAAATTATAGTACACAGCAAGATAACCGTTATTGCAACAGTTATAATCCAGGTTTGTAACTTCTCTTGGAATAACCATTAAGGCCTTTCAGCTATAAATAAGCAAGCATTCCTGCTTGGTTTTCCTCAACAAGCTTGGGTCTCTAACCAAGCCTAAGTTCCAGTTCAAGAAAAGAAGCCATCAACAGAATAATATGTTTATGGAGCCAAGGAGAAAAAATGAAAGCCAAGACATTATAATTCAGACTTTAGCAGCATCTTTAATGAACCTTGAGCTACACATGGGGCAGATAACTAATACCATCAATAGCCATCCATTGGGTACTCTCCTAAGTGATACTGAGCCTAACTCGAGAAGGGATTGGAAAGAGTAATGTAATGCCATCATACTTAGGAGAAGAAAATAGGTTGAAGGTTGTTGCAAAAAGCAATATAAATCAACCAAACTAATTAATGAAGGAGATGTGGGTAAGAAGCAAAAAGATAAAGCAAGAAAAACCACCTCCAAGCTACCCACCACCGCTCTTTACTCACTGTCTTCAAAAGTAAAA
>JBBYHO010318094.1:0-10847 GCA_038382025.1 Adansonia gregorii | reverse complement strand
TCTCTCTCTCTCTCTCTCTCTCTCTCTTGTTTTCTTTGGCATCAAAACAATATAGTTTTAAGGGTACTACAAATAAAATTATTCAAACATGGCGCAATATAATACATTTTTAAATTTTATATAATATAAATTATTAATATATCAAAATTTATATAAAATTTTTTAAATATGATTATAATATTGCAAAATACATGAAAATAAATTACCAGGTTTAACAAACATAACTAAAAAAATATAAATCCTTTAGACTTAATAATTATAAACACGATGAAAAATGTGCTATGAATATAGAACGTTTAATAAATACGAAAGCAATGAAACATATACGATATAACATATTTAAATGCGATTAACATGATACATTTAATACATATCGTATTTATATTTTACATCATATAAATGAAAAAAATTGAAAATAATATTTAGAAACAAATTGCCAAGTCTAAAATTCTTATAAAGACTTTATAGAAAAATGAAAATAATAGAAAACGAAAAAAAATATTCAAAAGAAACAGGGGACGAGATTTATATGAGACCAGGGCTTGGTTTCAATCTCAGCATCCGCATTTTAACCCTTCAATTATGAAAAAATATAAATACCAGGACGTATTCTTAATTACATATTAGAACAATGGTGGCATACTCGCTTTACATGTGTGCTCTTTTCGTGATTTACCAAAATGTCAAGAGCTTTTATTGAATCAACCAACAGACTTGTATCACCAAATAGGGTTGGTGTTGCGTTATTTACCAATTAACCAAGGCTTTGATTCCCAGTTTCCTGTGACCAAAATCCAGGCGATTTGCACCGCCGGAAGAATCGAGAAACGCAGTATAATTTTAGAAGAAATAAATTAATTTTTTCGTTATAAAATCTTATTTGTCTGATGATAGTGGTACTTTAGCAGTTTTTATTGTCGCCTATATACGCTCACAACGTACAAATATACGGTCCAACTATAGGCAGCCATGGCTCTTCCTCTTGGCAAGTTAACTATCCTTGTTGGTGCAGGTTCGTACAATCTCGCTGTCCTCCGATTTTCGCTCTTTCTCTTTTTTATTTTACTTAAGAATAAGTTATTGCTTGAATTTTTGGGAGTTTATTGCGAGCTTGCTGCCATTTTGCCCTATTTTTTTGCTTGGTTAGTGGACCTAAATTGAGGGTTTTAGATAAACCTTTGATTTAGAGTAAGGGTTTAGTTTTGGGATTTATGTTGTTTGGTACATTGATTGATTGTGGAATTAGTGGCAATGTGCGGTAGTTTGTACTGAGTTGACAATTGATAAGGATTTCAAATGAGTTCAGCTTGAAGGTTGGGGGGTTTTAGCTAAAGTCTTTGGTTTAATGCTTTTTTGGATAGATGAAGTTCGTAGTTGTGAGACTGGGATTGGAACTGGAACTTAAAGATAGAATCTTGTTGTTGTTAGCTGAAATTGATCTACTTGACTGAAATTGTTAGAAACACTAATGGTTTCCCTGGTTGAGTGGATAGAAAATTGGAAGGAGTTTTTTTTTTTCTTTCAATAGCATACATGGTAGGGAAGATGAAAAAGTGGAATCGATTGCTTGGTATGGTTGAAGAAAAAGGGAGGGAAAAAATGAAAATTAAATTGTTTTACTATTTTTTTTTTGTAAAAAATTATATACTTTGTAAGTTAAAAATAAAATAAAATATAAAAAATGATAGAGAAACTGTGAATATGCACACTTGACTCACATAATTTTCTCATTTTCCCTCCTTTTATCATTCCAACTTGTAATGATTTAATTTTTGTACATAAAGGTGGAAAATGATATTGTTTCCTATTTTATTTGCTCTTAGTTCTCTTACGAAAATTATAGTATTAACTATTATACTTTTGTAATCATCATATAGTTTTTAAGTTAAAATAAAAGATAAAATATTAAAAAATGATAGATAATATTGTAAATATGCACACTTGAATCACATAATTTTCTCATTTGCTCTCCTTTTATCATTACAATTTGTGATGATTTGTTTTTGTGCATAAAGGTGGCAAGTGATTTTTTTTCTTTTTTTTTTTTTTTTTTCCGTTTTTCCTTTTAGTTATCTCCTACCAAGCATACTCAAAATTCTTTTTTTCCCCTTTTCCCCTATCCATCCTTCCATTTTTTAACTGTACGAAGCACTCCATATGGTTTTGCTGGGATGAGCGATAGAAAAATTGAAAGGTAGCAAATTAGAAGAAGAGAAATGTGAAGAGATAGAAAAATATTCTTTTCTTTCCATGGCATGCTTGGTAGTAAAGATGGAAAATAAAAAGTAATTTTCTTTCAGCTCATTGCAAGGTAGTGCTGAAAAATGAGAGGAAAAAAAATGAAAATTATATTAGTTTACCATTTAACTTTTTGTAAGTTAAAGATAAAAAGATAAAATTAAAAAAATAATGGATAATCTTGTAAATACACACATTTAATAGTCTTTCTTATTATATCCTCTTTAATCATTCCAACTTGAAATGATTTGTTTTTGTGCACAAGGGTGAAAAATAATAATTTATCCTATTTTCTTTCTCCTCACTTTTATCTCCTATCCCAATTACACTCAAAATTCAATTTTTTCCTACTTTTCTATCCACCTCTATCCATTCTCCACTTTTCCATCCTACCAAGCACACTCTTAAGGATCACTGTATAATATCAACCTAGAATGTCTATGTGTTATGATGATGATATTGTTATCCTTTTGCCAAGCACATTTTCTGCCAATGGAAGATGATCCTATCAAATTTTATAATCTAGGATATAAGCTCATGGCTCGATCATTGCTTCAGCATTGAAAAAAAAGATAGAAGGATTCTGTTGCCAAGTTGAACTTAGACGTTGCTTCTTTTCGTATTCTAATTGGATGAATTGATTAGAGAGAATCATTGCATAGGAGATTATGTTCAAACATAGTATGTTCATATTTGAACTTGTTAGGGTTTTAATGTTTTAGAGGAGTAGTGTAGCTACCAATTTGTCTATGCTTTAGCTATTAGAAAAGAAATTGCTTTTCTAATTAAATTAGCTATTGTTTGTTTTTTAGGTATTGTTGGCTTAATTCTTGCGAAAGAAGACGGGACAACAAGTGTTTCTGACTTTGTCTCTGGTGCTTTCAAGGTGTTTTTCCATTTTTCTGAGCCATGACTTAAACCTAAAAACAATTTTTTGTATTCCTTAAAATGTGTGAACTTGAGATGATGGTGCACTGACTTTCTTGCTGACTTAGTAATTAGTAATAAGTTTTCCCTGCTGCAGTTTGCTTTTCGGCAACTTAAACATGATGATTCTACTCTATGCGTAAACAAGCCACGCAATGACTATTTGATGGCTGAGGTTTGTATTTGATCTCATATGTCCATTATGAGTGCTGGATAATGTTCTATTTATCTGGTTATTGGCAATTGTTTGTTTGGAACGATTTCTGCTTGTTTTATTGTTGCGGTTGAAAATTGAAATGTCAATTGAAAAATGATGAAAATGCTTTTTATGAAGTTCTATCTTCTTGTTTTTCCTTTATGGATAGACCCTTGACTAAATAAATTGCTGATTGAAAAGAAATTTGTGATCTTCTGGTGTTGTTGGTGATTGCGAATAATTATTTTACCACTTTTTTAGTGATGGCAGTAGGTTGCATTTGCTTGAGGATTAATTTCTTATGATTTTTTGATATAGTGGTAACTAGGGAGTAGGTGGTTGCGTGGTATATTATCAGCGTATAAATTTTTATATTCACTTAAATCTTGAAAAAATGTTATCATATGATCTGGCAAATTGGCAAATTACGTTTGTGGCATTATTGATTATCCCATGTATTTTCATGCAGTTGTTACTTTTTTGGGCTGTATATTATTGTTAACATTACGCATTCATGAACCTTTTGTTGATAATTTTGTGTACTTATCATTTCAATGATGCTGCCTTGTGATTGTCCTGATACTTGCTTGTGTATTTAAATTGTGTAATTATATCTTGTTCAAACTTGTTTTGCATTTACAGGTTAAAAGCCTAAGGCAGGAACTGCAAATCTTGGCATCGAACAGAGCAATTACAATTGTAACTGGACGAGGAACAGTTTATGGGTGTTTCTATTCTCTGACATTTGAAGTGCAAAATATTGATGTTGTTCATCTTGCTCTAAATTGCACACATAGAAGTTTTGACAAAATTATGCCAATTTGTATATTTGTCATCCTTTTATGCAATATGTCAAACTATCATGGATCCATATGAATGAGCCAATAATGAAGATACCTTTTCTTAAGTAGCTGCTTACTCTTTTTCTTTTATACTGTTTTCTTGCTAGTCTTAATTTTTTGGAGAGTTGATTACTTCTAATATAGATCAATTAAATTGAACTGCCTCTGGTTGAGCATTGTTTTGGGAATGATTTTGCCACTTGCAGGTACCAGTAAATACAGCATAATCATTGTTGTTGTTGTTGTTGGATATGGCTATGTTTGGTGGAAGGTAATGATTTTTTATTCCTTTAACTGTATTAATGTGTGTGGATTATATATAGAGCAACTAATAAGATGGTTGAATTCTCTGATAATTGAGCCACAAGAAAATTTCTGGTATTATTTGCATTTCCTCTATGGCCGAGGTCGATAGTTATGCTATGCACAAGATAGTCAATACTTTACTGGCTTGTTCTTCTGTTATCTAATTCTCTAGCCCTTTTTGTAATTTCAGTTGGCTTGTTATCATTCTTTTTATACACTTATAGAGTTCATTGATTACTTTTTCTCAGAAGAATTTGTTAAGAGTTAAAACTGATGAGCAATTATCTTGCAATAACTTAAGCCTTGTATATTTGAGCTGTTGGTGAGGAATTTATTAAGAGTGATGTATGACCGAACTTAGCAATTGAAGCTGGCAAACTGAGGTTATTCATTAGCAGTAATGCTAAAATGTTTTCTAGAAAAGTATTGGAAGTACTTCGTTCAAAGACAGTGTTTGAATTTTAGTTTCTTTTTATTTCAGCTTAGTGATTGATAAATTGTAATTAAATATATGTATGTATATGTACGCGGTGTTGCCAAGGGCACAAGGCGCACTCTAGAAGGTGCAAAAAAAGTGCTAGCTTGAGTGAAGTAGGATATGTATGTGTAACAAGCTTAAGATATATAATTAAGATATTAAACTGTAAAGAGTAAGTTTATCTATAAAACATGCAATTTTGCTTTTGTTGGCCTCCTATTTTCTTATGGTCCCATGTCTGTTGTAGAATACTTGAATATTGAGAAGTAGAGAATTTGATACTATCCTCTTTCTTACTAGTAAAGGTACATCTAACGCAAAAAGTTAAAAATAAAAGAAATTAAAGGAAAATTCAATCAGCCAGGCCTTTTATTTTATTTTATTATTTTAATTTTTTTATGCGTATTCCTTACAAAAAAGCATTCCTTGGCACACTAGGCATGTGCCTGATCAAATGTGCCTTGCCCAAAAGGGTTTTGAGTCACTTCTGTTGTCTATCACCAAGGCACTAGGCATGCCTTGACAACACTGTGTGTATGGGCGTGCATACACATGCTTCTTTATTCCATTTCTTGTTTGTTTTTGGCTTCAAAAAATGTTTCTTTACCCTTAGCTAGAGTATTAATGTTATATTCTTCAAATGGTCTCAGGGTTGGAGACTTCCTGATATGATGTTTGCAACGAGGCATAGTTTATCTGATGCGCGAGATGCCATAGCCAAGCAGCTTGAGAGTGTTTACTTGTCAATTGCGGCAAGTCTTTTTTACTGCCATAACTTTTCTTGTTTAAGTTCATTAATTTTATGTGATATGATACACTGCCTGAACCCCTGAATGGTCACGCTGTATAAAAGTTTCAAGTAACAAGTTGCATGCTTTTGCATTCCATTCTTCATGTCAGTGTTTTAAATAGAGAGTTGACTGAATTCTTGTCCCTCTTCCCTTTTAATTTTTCTTGTTCTCTTCTAGGCTACCAGGAGACATCTATCCTCGAGAATTGAGGGTGTGGATAATCATCTGGATGAAATTGCGGATATTACTGCTATTACACATGATGAGGTTAGCTTAAGATTGTAGTAGTAGCTTAAGTTTCATATACAGCAGGTTTCCTTCTTATGCACTGAAAATTGATTTGAGTTGTGTAGGTTTTTCTGCTACAAGATAAAACAAAGATGCTCAAGAGCAATGTTCAATCTGTTCATTATGTTGTTCAAACTTTGGTAAGCATTTTTGGAAACTTTTTATTTTTTTCTATATTTTTCTGTTGAAACTAAGATTACCTTTTCTCTGCCTCTTTTTTTGGGGTTCTCAGGAAGGTAAGATTAACAGAATAGAAGGGAAGCAGGTAATTCTTATATTAACAACAAAACTATACAGAGCGATTTTAGCTTGATTTCTTTTATTGCTTTTGCTAATTTGTATGGTTTGATAATCTGCATAGGATATGACAAACGAAGGAGTAAACTGGTTATGTGATTACGCCCAGACCATAGAATAGAATAGATCCACCGACCGTATTCAGGTATGTTTCCTTATGTTATGTATCTAGTCTTGCAAAGAACTATATGTTTTCCATTATCTCTCTCTCTCTCTCTCTCTTTGGTGTCTATTTGTCAAATTTTCAATGTGCATACCAAGTGATTGTGATACTTAACATAAAACCAAATCTTGAGAGCCTACGATTATTCTTCTTTTGGATAATTTTTTATCAGGATCATTGTTCTGTTGTTATGTTTTTTAGCGCCACATAGTTTAGTTGTTTCCTCTCAACTTGTTTCTTATGCTGATTTTTATTACAATCTTGCAGGCTTCACCAGCTAGTTCCTCCAGGCCAGCTCTTGAAGCACCAATGAAAACACCATCAAGGGTTAGATTCTTTTGCTCTTTAATGCACAGTCTGATGAATGATTATTTGCTCTAAAATTAAATAATGAATTAGTGGACTTTGAAACATGCATTTTAAGAATGGAAATTCCGAGACTGGTGCTTCTGGGCCTTTAAAAGTTTTTCTATTATTTAGGCTCCGTTTAGTAGATGCTATTGCCTTTTGTTTTATGTTTTTTTGCTATTTGTCCTTGGTTTTCTATTCTTTATTTAATTTTTTTTTCCTTTGTAGCTGTTTTTTTTTTTGGCAAAAAAAGAAGAAAAAAAATAGTAGCATCTATCAAATGGAAGCTTAGTTATTTTCAACTCTGTCAATCAAATTTGGGTCACTGAATCTCAGGCTTGTAGTCCACCTTTTGTTTCTGATCAGACTGAGAAATCACACATGGATATTTGATTTTGGATGCAATGCATTGTTTATTCTCCCTGCCCAATTTATTCGAATGATGTTAAAATTTTAGTTCCTGTCCATAAGCTGAATTTAATAAGCAAGTTGTTGAAACTGGCTGTAATGTTTTTTGATATGTCTTTTCTTTTGTATTTAACTAGACTGGGTCTTTACCTCCCTTTATACCAGTAGAATCGCCGGCTCCTTCTGGTTCCCATGGAACTCATAATTTTAGTAGACTTTATTAAAGTCCTGAATTAGAAATAAAAGAACAGAAAATTACCGAAGTAGTTCTGGAAAATGAAAGGGAACGGTGGTAAAAGAAAAGGATGGGGATTGAGGATTTTGTTCTTTTGCTTTTCTTCATCTTTTACTCGACCACAAGACACAGTATCAATTTTTACGCTAGATTGTCAATGACTTTTGTCAAGTTTATCTTGCATAAATCTAGAAATTTGGTTCCGGGGGAATTTTTTTTTTAATTATCTCAAGAGATGTCTTTGTTAAAGCCAAATTGTTCCTCAGGACCAACTTCAAGAACAAAATCATGGTTTCAGTCCAAATGCATGCTCTAAAACATTTTAATCCCCTTTAGTAAAAGCATTCTCTCTGATTTGACTTATGGCAGGTAAACATATCTCCAAGAAGTGCTGTCTCTGCCTCAGGCCTTAAGGTTAACCCTTTTGTTTCCTCTGTTATTTGTTTCAAATGCATCCTTTAGGTCTCAGTGGTTACATATCTGGTTTCAGGAAGTAGGTGGATCAAGTAGCTATGATGTTGCCAATGTGAGTGGCACTTCAGAAGACAAAACTAATGGGTCTTCGTTCAAGTTCTGGTTTCTTCAGCAAGAGTTTTTCGGGTGGGAACGGTGCTTTTTTCACAAGAACATGCAGTGCAACAAATGCATTCCCGCAACAGATGCAATCTAGCATAAACAATCACAAAGATCTCAGGTTTGAAACAAACATTTATACTTTCTGCTTGATTATAATTTTTATATTCGGGCAGACGGCTTTTCCAGGTCTGCTTTCATCCCATGGATGTCTTAGACTCTTTAGTCCCCTGCGGCACACAGATTATAGTGTAGTGGCCAAGCCAAAAGTTGAAATTGAAGGAGTGGGTACTGAATTTTGTGGAGAAATGATATCATTCTTGTTAGGAGGTGGTAAATGCTGGGTTTTTAGTTCCTTTTTTTTTTTGGGGTAGGTTCTTGTTAAAGAATAAAATAAAAGCAAAAATAGAAAATTCTTCTATTTAAATAAAATGCTGCTTAGTGGGAGTTGTGGCCATTGGTCGGTAAATTTGTGAAAATTTCAAGTTAGCATTGTTTCTTGTTTTTATATTGTTTTAAGTTGTTAATGTTAATATAATAGTTCATCTTATTTTGAATTGTTTCAAGCTAAATCCTTTTTCTCTGTTATTGTTACGTTTCTGAAGTTCAAGCATATTTTTGAACTTGGATAATTTCGTATGCTACGCATGGCATCGTTATTAAACAAACAATCAAACGACTGAATCGTTTAGGTGTTAGCTTTGTGTTCTCTTTTTGATATAAATGGTTTTTTGTGCTTTTGTTATAAATAAAAAAATGAATTAAAAATAAGAGATAAATATCTAAAAAAATTTTAAAATATTAATCAAACCTAATCCAAATTGATTTTGTTGATATTGTCGTACTATGGGGTGCCAGTTTAATTATTTTACGAAAGATGTAAATTACGAGGGAATTTGAGTATAAAAGGAAAGATTAAAAAAATATTAAAATTTAAAATTTTAATTTATCAAATATTATTTTTTAAATTAATTTATTTAAATTTTAATTCGGTTTTCATTTGTTTTTGAATAATTTATTTTTAAAAGCTATATAAAGCGACGGCGATTGAGTAGTAAGTAGTGGAAGCAAACAACCACATGCAATGGTGGTTGAGCTTCTCTCAAGTTCAATGCAGTGGGGTTCATAGACGTTGCCAATTATTCACCTTCCTATTATAGCCTAATAGCTTAGCCTTTAACTTTTACCTGGCTTTAGCTGGTCTAATTGTTGATTAGTTTGTCAGTAGGTGGGTGCGGTAAGATGATTTAAAAAACATTCCTTCTATTCTTGCTTTTCTGTCCCAACTTATTCGTGTTTTGATTTAACAAGAGGATGATTAAAAATTTTAAATCAGATTATTTCAATAAACTTAAAAATAATATGTTAAGTAAAATATATAAAATTAAAATTTTTTTTAAGTATAAAATCAATTAAATAAAAGATTATATAAATTTAATAATTTTTAATTTTTTTATAAAATATAAAATTTAAATTTACTTTTTAATTTTATATTAAGAGTAGCATTGAATATGTTATGATATAGTAAAATAGAAAAAAAAAATCTTACGGAAGTCCTTAATGGACACGTGGCAACTAAAAGTCCCCATGAGATCTTCCTAGCGTCGACCCAAATCCCCCAAAATACTTTTATGCTGCATTTGGATTGAATGACACAACCCACGCAACAAAGGCAATGAAAATCATTTTTCTTTTGATTCCTTAACAGTGACTTCTTGGGTTGTCTTTGGACTTTTTGGTGCACGTCACATCGTGCCCAAAGCACAAGCACGTGACAGCCAACTTGTCTTTCGGGGCTTGGAATGTTAATAATACATAATTAGTCTCATAATTTAATCATTATTAAATAATTAATTAGGATAACAGTAATATTTTATTACGAATATTAGGCCTTTGATTTGGAATATTCGGGATGAGTGAACAGTGAAATCAAGTGTGGCGCTCTGATCATATCATATGTAACTTAACATTAAAAAAATAAAAACCGAGGTAACTGAATAACCCTTTGTCATAATAACAATGGATAGTGCTTATAAGATTTATTTTCTTTTTTTTTTAATTTAACAATATTATACGAATATAATATAAAAAATTAATAAAATATAAATATATAAATATTTTAAAATTTATATAAATTATTAATATATATAAATTTATATAAATATAAAATATTTTAAATATAATTATAAAATAAAATATATACATATATAAAATAAATATTTAAATTGCTATATGTAATTTTTTATTGTACACCTTTCTTAGCCTTTACGAAGAAGGGGGCCATAATCTTTGTCAAGAGAGGCTGGACCGCGGACAGCTAAACCTAATACCATTTCTCTCTTTATCTAGCTACTAAACAAACAAATAAACACATAAAAAATTCTAAAGTCATTGAAATGGTGCAAAAGTACAAAGGCAATATTTTTTTTAAATTGCAGCTAAACTTAGTTGTGGGTGCCATTGCCAAAAGGGAAAAGGTGTTATGATCCTCATAATGGAGCATTAGCTTAGTTTCCATTTTTGTACCTCAAATAATTGGAATCTCAATCTCCTTCTGAGCTAAAGCCTAAGCCCTTAAGGCAATTAAATTGAGGGAGTCACTTCAAAGACAGGCTAACCCCCCATCCCCTCCCACCCCGAAAGTCCTATACTCCTATTCTAAGCTAAGTATCTATAATAAAATAATGTTATATCAACCAAACAAAAGCTAGCCTTTTGTTCTTTAGTCCAATGAACAAGATCTGGGTAAAACTAAAG